>SNQJ01S0085745.1:41400-74435 GCA_010110895.2 Picea sitchensis | reverse complement strand
AAAATCAAATGCAACAACAACATATAACAAAAATCTCATAGAAGTTAACTTGGAAACAGGAGAAAAAATCTCACCAAAATCAATTCCCTCAACTTGGGAATAACCCTTTGCTACTAATCGAGCTTTGTATTTCTCACTTTGCCTTCTGCATTCAACTTCTTTTTAAATACCCATTTTATGCTAATGGAATTTCTTCCATTCAAAAACTCCACTAGATCCCAACCCTCATTCTTATCCAAGGCTGTCATTTCTTCATCCATGGTCTTTTTCCAAAGCTTTCCACCCTCTGAATTCACTGCCTCCCTGACAGTCCTAGGATCATCACTAGTAATAGACAAAGCATAATTTGAATGAAAATTAGATGGAGTATACCTTTCTGGTAGCCTTCTTTATCAAATCGATATCTTCAATACTGGAGTATGAGGATCTTCTTCTTCTGATTCATGTTCTTATGTAGAGTTTGATTCATCATCCTTTAAATCAAACTCTATTTTCTCTGGTTTTTCCATACTTGGTAGGACTTCCTATTTAAAAAAATCCTTCATTTCTCTAAATACCACATCTCGTCTATACAAAACCTTCGTAGTTTATGGGTTCCAAAGATTATAACCTTTGATACCATCTTTATACCCAATAAAGATACACTTTTCAACCTTCTTATCTAGCTTACTCCCGTTTTCCTTTGGAACATGAACATAGGCCTCACAACTAAATACCTTGAAATGTGTGAGAGAAGGTTTCTTACCAATCCATACCTCTTGGGGAGTCTTTTCATCCAACACTGATGAGGGTGATCTGTTGATCAGGTAACATGTAGTACCCACTACCTCTGCCCATAATTCTTGTCCTAGCCCTGCACCACTGAGCATGCACCTTGATTTTTCCGTCAATGTCCTGTTCATTCTTTCCGCAACTCCATTCTGTATGGAGTAGTCTTCTGCCTTACTCAACCACACTTCTTACAAAATTATTCAAATTCATTCCCACATAACTCTCCACTATTATCTGTCCTCATCACCTTAATTCTTTTCTCTATTTGATTCTCAACAAGAAACTTAAACTTTTTAAACCTCTCAAAGACTTCATATTTTTTCCCGAGGAAATATATCCAAGTATTCCTCGAGAAGTCATCTATAAATGAGACATAGTACACTGATTTTCCCAATGATGGAATCGACACAAGTTCAAGAACATCACTGTGAACTAGCTATAAAATTCCTTCTGCCCTCATTGAACTAGAGGGGAATCTTACCTGATTCTGCTTTCCATATACACACTGTTCATAGAAATCAAAATCCAGAGAGCAGTCAGGCATACCTTCAACCATACCTTTACCGTGTAGTAGTCGAAGACCCTTCTCTCCATTATGCCCCAGTCTTTGATGCCACATCATAACCTTTTCACCAGAGACTGTAGGAGTTATTTCTTCTTCAACTCCAATATTAAGAATAATGGAACTATTACAGAGTTCCATACCGAACTCCCTTCAACAACACCGTTGCTCCTCGAACCATCCTACAGGTTTCCTTTTCAAATATTATTTTTACCCTTGCATCGTCCATTTTTCTTACAAAAATCAAATTTCTGGCCAAACCTGGTATGTGCAGGACACCAAGTAGTGTTCTAATCCTTCCATCTATGACCCTCAACTTGAATTTTCCTCATCCTATGATTCTGGTTATCGAATCATCACCTAGGAAAACATTACCTCCATCATACCTTTCATATTCACAGAACCACTCCCTATGGGGAGTCATATGAAAGGATGCACTTGAGTCAACCAACCATGCCTTATGATCTGCATGTGTGCTTGAAGAATCCAAGTACACATCCCCTCCTTCTTCCTTGGAGGTCTTTTCTTCTATAGAAGGAGCTTCTTTAGATCCCTTCTTTTTCTCAATTTTGGATCTACACATATTCTTGTAGTGCCCTTCTTTTCCACATCTCCAACATACCTTTACAAACTTTCCAGGAGATTTAGATCTACCCTTAGAATCAGATCTCCCACTTGAGGACTTAGATCTATTTCTTTCTTGGGAGAATCCCATTGCAAGTAATGCGTCTGTGCTTTGTCCTTCCATGTTCTTCCGTCTCATCTCCTCCAACAACAAGGATGAGACCACTTCATCAAACTTCAAGGTAGTTGTATTACTACCTATGGCCACAACTAGACTATCCCACGAGTCTGTTAAAGAGCACAATAAAATGATACACTTATCTTCATCTGGAATTTTAATCTCAACAGATACTAACTGACTTAACACAGTATTGAAGGTGTTCAAATGCTCTTCCACCGATTCTCCATCTCTCATCCTCAGGTTATACAACTTCTTTCTCAGGAAACGTTTATTTACTAGGGACTTAGACTGATACAAATTCCCCAACTTATCCCATAAATCTTTGGTTGTATCTTCCTTTGATACATTCAGTAATACTGAATCTGAGAGACACAATCAGATTGTCCTCTTCACCTTCCGATCCAACTTTTTCTAGTCATCTGATGAATTTCCTATAGGTGCAGTACCTGGATCCACTAATCTCTGTCCACCAATAGATCTTCCATATTGAGCTTCCACAACTCAAAACTTTTCCCATTAAACTTCTCGATCTCCATTTTCAAACTTCTCACCATTTCTTTTCACCTGAAAAATCAATACCATAGATCTCCCACTGTAACAAGGCTTATCACAGTCCCGAGCCAAACCCTTGACCACAAAGGCGACCCCCTTAAGCCAATAAAGCTCTGATATCAAATGTAGATTTTAACCTTGTGCATTATTTATTGCAAACATATTTTCAGTAAAAGAACATAAAAGATACAATGGAAAATACACACATTACACATAGATTTTTCCCCTAGAAACCCAAACCAGGAAAACCAACATATTCTATATTCATTCATAGTGATACATATTTACAATAAAATATACATATAGGATCCAACGACATCCAAAACCCTAACCCAATGACATGGATTAGTCAACAAACCTAATTCCTTGACTGAAAATAGAAAACCATAGACTAAAAACCATGTGTCGAAAAACTTCCCAACAATGGACACGAAAATCAAGGCAAAAATGTGACACCTTTCCCGAGGAATTTTTTTCTTTTCTTTTCTCGGGGGCGCTGCCCCTGAACCCCCATGTGGGGGGATATTGCCCCCTTGCACCTCCCTACGTTCACAACGCAACATAGTAGACACTAAGGCTAGTCATACAAAGAATATAACATATACCCAACAAAGGATTTGGGGTTTTGACCCTCTGCTTCTTTGCAACCCTGAGCATATCTCCAATTTTTATGGTGTCTTCATCTTCACTGTCTACAACAATTGGGGATTTCTCTGATGTATATTGTTTATGAACAAGGGTTTATCTTGGCATTTTGTAAATTTCTCTTCCTTTCCATATTCCCGGTGACTATGTCAATTGGAGGTGTCATGAACAAAAGCTCGACTGTTGGAATGTCCTTCACAATTTTCTTTTTCAAGATATTTTTGGATGAGAGATGAATCCCTCGGCTCTAAGGGAGCCGAGGTATTCATCAAGATTATTTTTAACATTGTTGACACCTTGTTCTACACGGTCCTCTGCCACCACTTCGTCATTTTTCAATTTAAACATGTTTTGACTTATGAAATTGTCCCATGAACCCTTTCTACTGGACAACTTTGCTATAATCATCATTTTCACCGAACCGTGATGATATAAAATTTTATGAGGATTTTTACTATTTTGTTTTACATGACTTGACATCTTACTAAAACTTTTCCACAAGTAATAAGGGAAATTCAATTGTTCATCAGACTCAAAATGTAGCAAAATCCTAATATGTTATTGAAATGTGAGAGCATATTGTCCTTCACATGTCAATTTTTTTTGCAAAATTACCAGAAGATTTAAATATTCATCCTTAAGCTAAGATCGAGGTATCCCTTTGGCCCAATTTTCATTATGATATGCTAGCTTCAAGAATCGATTGCAGGTGTCATGCTCCATAAGATTGTTTTTGAACCACTTATCCCCTTACCCCGGTAGACCAATGACATGAGCTACTATCTTCTCTGAGACTTCCATTACCAATCCCCCTATTTTGTCTATGCATCCATCAAATCTCTTGGCGAACTAGAGTGTCACCCGATCATCAAAACCCTAGAATTTGGAAAAGAATTTATGCCATCCCGCGGTCTTGAACATGTTTTGACATGCATTGTATTCTGACAGAGCTTCTAGAGCATGAATTGACATTAGTTCATGATGATCAACCACTATTGTTAACCATGGTAGATGAATAAAGAGAAAACCCTACTTTCACATTTCAAAACTATGACAAGTAAGGTTAGATAGGTGATTGGTTTGAATGATTAGTGGTTTTGAAGGCCCATACAATTTAGTTTTGAACGTTATGCATGTAGCTCATTTGGAATCCCTTTGGTGATTCAAAATGAGTCTTAATAGTCAAATCCATAAGCGATTTTCATACAAGTTCATGGATAATTATAGAATAGTCGACCTTGTTTGTATGATGGTGGAACTATCATAACCTATATATGGGGAGTTTAATGGGTAATACTGATTAGTTCTTGAAGTGCCATCATGGATACAAGTGTAAACATATGAGGGATGCCATATGGTTGATAGGTAATAGATAATGGGATGTTATTATGGGGAGCGATGTAAACAAATTTAATGGGTAATATGCCATATAGATAAAATAATATTTAGATGCTAAGGGAGTATGGGATATGAGTGTATGATGCAAGGGTAAAGGTAGGCAATTTTAGGATATGAAGGGACAATCGAATGATAAGAGTGGGTACAATCAAAGTAATATAGAGGTAGGATAGAGGGATAAGGGTAAAACAACAAGCATAAGAGTGTTGCATAATGAAATTCCCTCATTCTTAATAGATTAAAAAGTATTTAAAAACATGCTCACCTCATAATTTGTTTATTCCTCCATACTTATAGATATGCATGTTGGCTTTGAAATTTGTGCAAAAGGATTTTAAAGCTGAGGAGATCAATGTAATGAACACAATAATTCTGAAGCTTTGCTATTGAATCTAGTACAAATGGTGGGTTCTCTAAATTGATCCAGGATATATCATAAGTGCAAATAATAGTTACAAACCTATGTACTAAGAAGTGAATACCTGCCACTATCCAAACTTTGTTCAACAAATATAAAAAACGTAGTTACTGGTCTTCCTATACCTTCTATATAGTTCCTATACACGAATAGAAAAAATATTTGAAATTAAACTAACGCTGTTGAGTGAAGAAAACTAAAGTTGATGGAGTCAATGGTACTGCTGATAAATATTTCCTAATGTTGTTTTGAATTGGGATGAGTGAAATTCAACTTTTGTACATGCCTTAAAACCTTGAAAATTCAGGAAATTTGAACTTATTCACACTAAAAATTTTGGAATCAAACTGAAACCAAGGAATGATAAATGAGTGTTGCTGGCTGATTTTGCTACCAAGATACATCTACTGTTGAAAGTAGACCGGATCATGATGCCAATAACTTGTGAACAAAAAAATAACTGCAGCAGGAATAATGAAGTAAGGAGGTGGAGAGCCAAAACAAAACTATGCCTCAAGCTCTGTAACGAGGAAGAGATCTGATCCCTTAGCAAAAGACTTGCCAAAGAAATAGATAACCCCCTCTTTTTAAAGTAACCAGTCTGTTCTATCTACACTACATATCATTCCCATTTTATTCACACATTGCAAACTATTGTTAGAATCACGAACCAAATAATCTTCAACGAAACCCAAATCCTGGCACAATTCTATCTATGTGAATGATTTTGGTAAAGTTGAACATAGAGAGAAATCATTAGATTACCAACCAATAATGAATGTTGTTAACCAATGTGAGATTACTCACCATTATTGCCAATGAGTGTTAAGGTGCCATAGTACATATTGCTAGGCATGAATAGATGAGTTGAAGTCAAGTCACCTACAAGATCTGAAAAATAGGGAGCATTAAGGAATCTCCACTACCCTCAATGAGAGAACCTGCCATTAATGCATGCAAGCCTCTAGGTACTATAAAATATCTCTAACTCTAACCCCATATAATATGTTTAAGTTGATGGGGAAAATTTTGTCAGAAGGAGGGCCATAATGAATCTCCCATCATCTAACACAAGAGTAAAACATATTGATTTGAAGAATAAAAGTTAGAGCCAACAACTGTATGCCAAATTTTATTATGGACCTGCCCGTTGGTAACCTGGTTTTCAAAGAAGCTTGTGTCTAGCTATGCCAACAAGCTGATTTTCATAACCAAAATGATTTTTATCTTTGCTTTTTTTTTCTTTCTATTTTTCTTTTTTGTATTTTTTTTTTCTTTTTACATATATATATACACACCCAGAAATTTGGAAGAAAAACTCAAGTAGAGGTCAGAGAGGGGGAAATAGGCCCCCTATTCAAAACCTCCATTTATGACTGTTGCAACATGTCATGAACAAACTTTTCTTTGGACACATGTTTATGATATAATCTCAACATATGACCATTCACCACAAAAGAAATATGATCTTCATAAATTGTTTTAATTCTCATCGAGCCATTATTAAAGATGGTCTCAACCTCATATGGCCCCAACCAACGTGTAGTGAGATTACCCTTGAATTTTTTGAATCTGGAGTCAAAGAGGAGGGCCCAATCCCCTTGTTTGAAGAAATTCTTTCTAATGATTTTTTCATTCCACTTGGCTCGATGTTCATGGACAAAAATGATATGTTGAATGGAATTATATCGGATTTCATCCAACTCATTCAACTGCGCCACCCTTTGTTTCTGAGCATCTGACAAGTCTATACCCAACTGCACGGCTGTTCTGAAGGTTCTTACTTGGAACTCAATGGGAAGGAGAACCTACTTTCCATACACCAGCTCATAGGGGGTGGATCCTATGGTGCTTCTCCATGCGGTTCTGTATGACCAAAGTTCCTTCAGAAGTCTGGCTTTGTAGTCCTTATGATGCAACTGTACATTCTTGGTTAGAGTGGCCTCTAACACTTTCTTGATGAACTCTACTTGTTTGCTAGCTTGCGGGTGGTATGGAGAGGACTTGCAGTGCTTTATCTGGTATTGTTGGGTAATGGACTACACCAAATTTGATGTGAATCGTACTCCTTGATCTGTCACAATCTCTCTTGGGACACCACAACGGGTAAAAATATCCTCGAAAAGAAAATCTGCAACTGATTTTTCACTAGCTTGATAAAGAGATTTTGCTTTTACCCATTTAGTGATGTAATCAATATAAACTAAAATATACCTTTTGTTTCTTGATGCAAGAGAGATTGGTCCCACGAAGTCTAGAGCCCACCTTCTGAAGAGCTCAATAAGTACCTACAGCTACAAGGGAATCTCGTCAGCTGGTACTGGTCTTCCCATCCATTGACAGCTGTCGCAAATCCTGACATACTTTTTAACATCTTTGAAGAGAATTGGCAAGTAGTACCCTTGATGAAGTACTTTGTAAACAATCATTTTGTCGACAAAGTGGCCTCCACATGGCTCATCATGACAGGCTCACAAGATATCAAACATCTTGTCTTCCTATACACATATTCTAATGATTAGGTCTGGTCCAGTATAGAAAAGGTCTCCCTTGATCCATGAGTGGGTAGAACTAAACTTGACAATTTGCTGCTTCTCTCACGAAGAAAGGTGTTGCGGAAATTTCCCTGCGAACAAATAATTTGTTATGTTTGCTAACCATGGAGAGTTATTAGAAAAAACAAATCGATATTCGTTAGGAAAACTATCATCTATAGGCCTATTTTCACTTTCATTATGGATCCAGGAGAAGAAATTTGCAACTAGATTCTCTTTCCCAAGCCCAACTACAATAGTGATATTAAACTCTTGCAGTAGCAACAACCATCTAGTAATCCTATCATTGGTGATTGGTTTGTTCATTAAGAACCGAATGGAGGAATGATCAGTATGTATAAAGACTTTATAACCTCTTATGTAATGTCTAAACTTGTTTATAGCATACACAACAACTAAGAATTCTTTTCCGGTGACAATATAATTGAATTCGGCTTGTGTCAAATTTTTACTTATGAAATAGATGGCATACGATAGTTGATTTTCCTTTTTCCCTAAAACAACTTCGAGGGCTATGTCTGAAGAATTTGTACAAATGTGAAAAGGAAGGGAGTAATTTGGTCCCCTAAGTATTAGTGTTGTGGATAGTTTTTCCTTCAATACCTCGAAAGCATTTTGACAATGTGAGTCCCAGGAAAAATCAACATATTTAACAAGCAATTTGAACATAGGTGCAACTATTTTAGTAAAATTTCAAATAAATATTCTATAATATACATCATGTCCTAAAAAACTTCTTACCTCTTTTTGTGACCATGGTGCTGGAAGGTCCATGATGAATTTGATTTTAGCTAGGTCTATTTTGATACCTGCTCAAGAAATGTGATGACCAAAAACAATTCCCTCTGTTGATAACATTCTACACTTTTCATTGCTTAAGGCAAGATTAACTTCTTGACATCTAATCTAAACTTTCTCAAGGTTATCAAGTGCTTCTTTAAAAACATCATTTGTTACAAGGAAAATCTCTCTATGGCATGGGGTAAACCACAACAGATGGAAATGACTGCAAAAATCAACTCTAATCTCAAGTATGATATATAAAAAAATATGCTAACAAGAGAAGATAAAGAGCCTACCTAGTCTAGACGTTTGATGAAGTCCACAGTTGAGCACTTGAATCAAAGAAATATACCTGCAGCTTGTCCTCAAAAACCAAGAAATGCAAGCATATGGTGACAATATATAAAGTTATCACATTCAATAGCACAATCCATCAATATTCATAACAAATATGCCCATGGAATAACAATTCAAATATTTGCAAGACATTAATTGGACGAGAAAAGAGTATTTCTATTAAAATGTAATCAACATAAGTGAATGAATTACAAACTTTCATGTTGGCACGGTTCATAAATGAGAAACTAAGTCCCTTCCAGCTGGGCCTCTGCCACTTCAATCCTCCACCAAAGGAAATCTCATATAAGAGAGACAATGAGGTTCTCAATCAAGTAGGGAAGAGCTTTGGGGATGAACAATGTGTTCAGACTTCAAAGGATAAAGGGATGCAAACTTAATATGAAGCGAATAATTTCTCCATAGTAACTTTTCTCTCAAAGTTGAATTCTTCTTCTCCTCTTTTCCACAACTTGGATATGGCCCATTTATAGCCTTTGAACGGAACTGAAGGGCCAAGTCAGAACGTTTCTAGTATATGGAAGGTCAAGGATCATGGATCTCATGACGTGACATGGAAACCCGACACCATTTTTTTAATTTGGGCACAAAACCCGGTGTATGTAGGCTGTAATGGTGCAACCTGTGTATACACATGGTGTATAATTTCTAGGGTGCGCATATGTGGAAAAATATTATTTTTAGCTCCGGAAACTGCAAAAAGGGACTTCAATTCTGCATAGGGAAATGGAAAAAGGCCTTTTGAGAAAATTTGCATAGGGTGAGGAAAATCTTGCTATAACTGATGTCCCCTAATGTGTGAGGTCAAAGGAGTATCTGCGATGGCTGAAATACATTATAATACCCAGAAGTGGAGTAATGGAGACCCAACTGGATGAACTAGTTGCTCATGAGAATATTACAATCTGCACTAACTTTGTGCACATGGATGCTAATTTGAATTACATTGTAGATCCATGTGAAAATATACCAAACAATTGTTCATAGCCATGAATAGGAAATACAAAGGTGGCTATATGCCAAAGGCTTTCATAGTGATGAACAAGGCCCGATAAAACCAGTCTAAAAAATAAATATATCTGTATAAGATGGAGTACAATCTGATCTCCCATGGTCACTAAAGTAACATAGGTACTGGTCCAATGAAAGATAACAACAACTCAGGAAAGATGTGACTATGAATTGACGTCTTCAAGTCTTCTACATGATCAGACAAAGGTGCAAGTCTACATTATGTGAATAAAGGACTTGAGGTCGAACGCAATGAGACTTTGTTTGATTACCGGTCATTAAGGTATACTGTTAACAAACGTGAGACAACCTATCGATAATGAAAATAGGTATAAAGGCACCACGTACATTCTTATAAGTGTGAATAAAGGAGTTGAGGTCGAACACAATGAGAATTTGTTTGATTACCAGTCATTAAGGTATACCGTTAACAAACGTGAGACAACCCACTGATAATGAAAGTAAGTGTCAAGGCACCGAGTACATTCTTACAAGTGTGAATAAAGGAGTTGAGGTCGAACACTTGAAGAATCCATCGATCAGGAGACATTGATGTGTTCCCAACTATCGATGGTGAGAGAACCTGCCATTGATGACTATAAACCTCTAGGTACTCATAGGACTCTAGGTCTCATTTCCAAAATAGACGGGCTGAAGTCGATGGAAGGAGACCCGCTGAAAGAAGAGCATTGAGGCATCTCTCATCATTCAACATGAGGTACAAAGCATGAGCTTGATGATTTGGAGGAAATCAGATGAAGAACATGTTCATGAACCAATGACCCTGTGTATGTTTCGTGTGTGCCAGATGCAAGAAGTGCATAGAAAATACCCTCTGAATAACAACCAATAAGGAAAAATGCTGAAAAAGGCAAGGAAACCACTAATAAGGCTAATGGCATCCAAGACACTGCACGAATCCCAATGTGTGAGTAGATTTATTTTCGTCGAACACAAGGGAAACCCCCCAGTTAGCGACCAATGATGAAATGTCAACTGTTGGGTCCAAGGTTACCTACCATTGATGAAAGAAGGACCAGGGTGCATGATAGGACTACAACTTCATGTAACTCTAAGACACAGAGGGTATGGCCGACATGAAAATTCAAGAGTTTTGAGGAATGGCCGACACAGTTGATAGACATCCTTTGAACAAGAGCATGAGACATATGGAAGACTCTGGAAGCATAGACTCAATGATGAAACTTTGTGATGTGGGAGGCACCAATCAAACTCTCCATAGGGACTAGAAGAGTAACCAGTTGGGGGAGTAAACTCTAAGTAATGAGCTCAACTTCCTAAGGTCATGCTAAACCCAAAATTTTGATGACAAGTGGACTCAAACGTTTGTGCTCTGTTCAAAGGTGACACAACTGCTACCAATATAAGATACTATTCTTTTTCCATCCATATTTTTTTTTGTTTTTTCATAGTCAAATTAATGCTATGATACAGAGGAGGAAACAAGTGTCGCAAGTAAGAAACTAGTTCTAGTAGTGGAACATACCTATGCTCAATGCAAGGAGGTGCATGCAGGATATGGACACTCGGGGGAATGTTTCTTCTTGGGTATAGGGTGTCAAGCTACAAAGGATATAAACAAGGCTCTGCTTGGCTGATGATGCCAACTGCTGAGGTGATAGGCTTATAATGCAAAAGTGAGAACCAACAATAGGCTCAATACTACAAGTAAGAGAATGATATGCAATTACAATTAACGCCAAAAAATGTCATTTTTTCGTGAATTTAGTCTACTTGGTTTGAAAAAGGGGTAAACTTACACCAAATAGACATCCTTTCAAATCCAATTTACGAGTGTGAAAGAGACAAGTTCATTCGACAATCTTTCACTTTTTGAGAGAGTCATAAAAGATCTTAAACCAGACTTGTTGGGAGTCCTGCTAGGTATAGGTCAGCATGCTTATGAGTAAGAAATGAGGTTCAAACGTAAAGTCATGTATTAGCTATAAGGGACTCCTAGTCCTACAGACAAAAATCTCTGCATGGGCACCGAATGGCGTAGAGGATCTAACTAGGGTACCCATGTTTGGTAAGTCTCTACCATTCAATAACGACACTTCTAGTTTCAGAAAGAAGGTTTCATGTTGCTACTGAGTGGGTTCGTACCTAAGGAATATAAGTTGCAGTCATGGGATGATGAAAATGTGCATGATGGATTGATGACCTATTATATATGCTGGTTGACGAAAATACTTGTCCAAAGTTAGGAACGGGCAACATGGCGCTAAAAACTGCAATAATTCCTAGATAAAACCACCAAAACCAACTCCATCCACTGACGTATTAGTCCATTACACCAAAATATTAGAAAAAACTATGCAAAGTGGGTAATTTGTTTCTATAAATAGTAAAAAAAACCAATTTTACTATACCATTTGTATTTTTTACCCAAATAGTGCATTTTGGACCAAATTGCCCCCGAATTTCCATTGTTGATAGCGGGAGCCATGAGTGCCGGAATCAACAACCGTCTGGACTAGGTAATTCATCTTGCTCCTATGTTTATTTCTAGTGGATTAAAATTTTCAATTATGTCTCTTTTTTTGAGAATTTTAAGGCGCAACTTAGAAACTAGGGTATACACGGGCTATAGATCATCGAGTTGCGTATACGCAAGCCTATACACGACTGTTTGAAAAAAAAACTAGTGTATGAGCAGCCCTATACACGACTATGTAAACTATAGCTCGCATACATGTCCGTGGATATGGTTTTTAAAATGTTACTAACTCAAAAAATGGTTTGAATCTTGCAGGATGGTGCTAGAGTGGAGAGAAAGAGAGCATGAAGAGGTGGATGATGCAATGGAGAGAGATCCAGGGGTCCAGATGGCTTTAAAAATATGTGGGCTATATAAGTTTTGGGCTCTCAAAGGTATGAGGGATCAAGTGAGACGTCTCCATATGCTAGTGAACTACTAGGATCTAAACACGAAAACCTTCAACCTTGATGGACAACCATTGTGGATTGAAGTTGAGGACATGTACTTCTTGGTAGGATTGTCGCGTCGGGGTGAGGTGGTCAACCTCAAATCCTAGGGAGTTGGGAGTGGCATGAACATAGAGGATTACATAACCAATCATTGCATTATAGGGACCAAGAAGGTAGGGAGCCAACTCCCGATTAGAGCGATCAACAATCTAAGTCTCAATATTGTTGTCCTAGTGTTGACATACATAATTACCATATTGGACCTTGACACGTCGTTTATTCGCTTTGATAATCGTGGAGGCATCTCGATGCTGCTCGTCTAGACTCTCTAGGGTATGTGACATTGTTCGATATTAGAATGTCAGGTAGGAGTGCAACTGCCAATCTAAGAGAAGGTATTTCACATTCAATAGGTAGGATCGACTCCACACCGTACACTAATTGGAAATGAGAAAAACCGATGGAAGTATTAACCGAGGTTCGATATGCCCAAAGTGATGGATAAAGCATGATATTCTAGTCAGATTTGCTCTAGCTGACAATTTTCTACAGAATGGTCTTAAGAGACTTGTTCACGGCCTCTACTTATCCATTTTCCTTGGGGTAATAAGGGGAAGAATGACCATGTTTAAACCCCAGTTTCAATGTTAATTATTTCATCATTTCATTCTAAAAGTGACTGCCATGTTCAGTGACAATCTCACTCGGGATTCCGAACCTGGCTATAATTTGTTTGAATACGAAGAAAGAAACAATATTACCATCGTATTTAACTGTAGGCATGGAATCGACCCACTTATTAAAGAAGTGTACGACCACGATAATGTGCTAATGCCCCCCAGTCGAAGTTGGGTTGCAATCCAAAAAAATCCACCCCTCACTTGGTGAAGGGACCGACGATAATGACTAGATGGAGAGGGGCTAGATGCGAGGGCATCTTCGAAGTGAACACCTGACAGGGGTGACACTTCTTAACCACTTCGACACTGTCTTTGAAAA
The DNA here is from genome assembly GCA_010110895.2 of Picea sitchensis. Lineage (NCBI taxonomy): Eukaryota > Viridiplantae > Streptophyta > Pinopsida > Pinales > Pinaceae > Picea > Picea sitchensis. The sequence goes on along the minus strand of SNQJ01S0085745.1, from coordinate 60,687 downwards.
ACAACAGCCAAAAACAACCAGCTCACAAAATTTTCTGGGCTATCGCAAGCCCGGATAGATGACCACCACAAGCCCCATTGTGGCAGTCATTTAGAATAGACTCAACTTCTTCGTGAGTCAAGAAATGGTGCAATATATTGTCTACTCATTGGTGATACAAAGTGTCACCGATGATAAGGGAGTTCTTAGCTTGGTATCATATATGCCATCGGTCATCTCTCAAGATATGCTGAGGGAAATTCAAAGTTTGAAGATAGACAACAATATCTCCATACCAGGGGTCTGATGATGAGACAAGGAAAATGTTCTCATCCACAAATGAATCAGCATGAATAACATCCTCATCTAACTGAGGGGAGTCAGATATTAACTCTGCAAAAACTAGTGATTTCTTGGACTTCACAGAAGCGAAATCGAGGTCAAATTCTTGTAAAATGACAATTCATTTATTGTGTTTTCCCCCTATGATACACCGAGTAAGGACATATTGAAATGGATTGACATCGACAACCACAATAGTTTTGAAAAGAAATATATAGTTTCCTAATCGTTGAACCGTGTGAATGACAACCAAAGCTATCTTTTCGACATGAGAATATTTGAGTTCAGGGCAGACTAAGTTTCAACTAAGATAGTAAATGACATGCTCACAGAGCTCGCCATCCTCCTGACCCAACACCACACCAATCGTCTCTTTGGACATGGTGATATAAAGCAAGTAATCTCTTCCATAGTCCAGAGACTTCAATAGAGGCATCGATACCAAGGCTTTCTTCAAAGCATCGAAGGATTCACGAGCTCGCTCATCCCAGATAAAAGGAGTGTCCTTATTTAAGAGACACATGAAACCCTTAGTAATATTGGCATAGCTCACTATAAACCGTCGTAAAAAGTTAGCTTTCCCCTGTAAACCTTGAAGTTGACGAATAGTACATGGGGGAGGCAATCAAAGTATTACCTCAACCTTTAACGGATCCATCATGATCCCAGTCTTAGAGACTAAAAATCCTAGAAGTCGACCTGACCTAATGCAAAATATGCATTTATGATGGTTCAACCAGATGTGGTAATGGCTGCATCTTTCAAAAACTAGCCGAAGGTGTGTAGGGTGATCCACTCTCTTACGGGAGTGAGCAACGAGATTGTCGAGATAGGCTTTGACTATATGCTTGAGATATTGAAATGCGAAGGTCATATCTCATTGGAAGGTTGCTTTGGCATTCTTAACGCTGAAAGGCATCTTCCGATATGTGAATGTACCTCAAAGACAAATAAATGTCATCTTATGTTGGTCCTAGGGATTAATCTAAAATTGGTTATACCCTGAAAATACATCCATAAAAAAAAAACTTCACTTCCCTCACATTCATCGAGAATCTGATCAATGAAGGGTGTTGGGAAGTTGTCTTTGGGACATGCCTTATTCAGGTCACAAAAATCCATGCATACATGGATGGTGCCTTACTTTTTATTCATAGGAATGGGATTGGATACCCATTCAGTGAAGGGAACCAGGTAGAGAAATCCAACACTAAGCAACTTTTCTACCTCTGCCTTAATAGCAAGGGCCTTCCTAGGATTGACAACTCTAAGTTGTTACTGAACATGTTTAACATTCGAGTAGGATTTAATCTCATGTTCTACAATTCTAGGGTCGATTCTTGGCATCTCTTCATATGACCAAGTGAATACATCACAAAATTCTTTGAAGAGCTCAATGTAGATCATAATTTCTTCTGGTGAACAATCCACACCAATATATACATTTTCAATATTATTAGGAATACGAGATATATCGATCATGATGGTGGGAGAGATACTCTCCATGTTTCCTTCGACATAAATGCCGTGCGTATCAAGTGGAACTATGACGTGACCGACTATCTCGCTCAAGGTAGATCTAAAATCATCTTGTTCGATTCTATCAAGCTCTGGGAGAAAATAAGAGTGATGGTGCATATCATCCCATGGCATGTCAAAAAAATTCATGGCCTCTACAATTGCTTCATCCGAGAGTAAAGTATCATCGAGGCAGTCACGTGAAAAAGACAATGAGGTTTCCCACACATGCTTGAGAACAAGATCCTCCTCGTCCATCTGTGAGGTAATAGGATCTGAATCAACGGAAGAGTCAAGAACAACCTGATATGCTATCTTTGTTTTCGATAGTGGCATAGCCATTCCAGTATGTAAATGACCTTCACAAGATGCAGTCAAGGAAGGTAGGGTCCAAGGATCGTTAAAATACAAAGTGCAGAAAGGAACAAACCACATTGATGAAGCATACCTATTGGACATGGTGTAAATATGATGAACCAATGCCGTGAAGTTGAAGGTACCCATAAGGGATGAATACATTCCGATGCCGATATTCTCATTTGCCAGCTTAGAATTTTTTATCACGAGGATTGACGGTCCAACCAATGCATTGGGGATAGCATATGCAAAGGAAAATTGGCCAATTGTCACGATCTTCCCATTGTGAGGAAATCAAAGAGTAAAAAAGATGGGCGATACGATTGCAGTCATAACACAAGTCCAATTGTGTCCTAGTAACAAGTTATAGTCGAGGGCCACATCAACCACCTCAACATCCACCTCCATCGTCTTCCCACCTAACTGGACCGGGAAGGTAGGAAGAATACCATGAGGGTGGAAAGAATGACCGTCAAAAGTAGTCGACATGGTCAGAGATTGAGAAAGGGTTGGAGAGCCGAGGGCTTTCCAACAGACCATGGACATCACGCAAGTGACAACGCCTTCATAAAGAACAATATGTTTGATGGTATACTTTGAGTAAACCACATGTATTTGGAATGCCACATGGTAAGGCAAGTGAGGCTTCACATACACGAGGTTAAACTTAATAAATTTAGAGCCATTGGGATCTAGAGCTCCTAACGTAGATAACAAGGCATTCCTCTATGAAGGACACATTTGGAGTACCTCCAAAGCCAACATCGCACAAGGGGTTTGACCTAGATCCTCAACACTAGATTAATTTTGGTCAGATCTAGCATTAGGATTGTGGGTAGAGCACTTGAGTACTCCTTTCGGAATACGAGGCATGGGATCTGGTTTTTTGATTTGTAGAGGCATCTTCGAAGTAGGGGGAGACTCTAGACTAGGTACAGTCTGTGAAGAACTGTAATCGCAAGACCAAGTGGCTACATTAACGTCATACTTAACCATATTAATGCATAGATGATCACCATCTTGCGTCGGTGGGTTTTGACTCCCACTCGTTGCATTTTCAGCATTCGAGGAGCTTGAGGCCATGTGTTGATTATGTGGAAAAGGATTAGTCAACACAACGGGTGAGAGAGATAAAAGCCTCGCATCTTCTGCAAGTTTAGGGCATAGGTGGTTAAGGTGATCATCTGTACAAAACTTGCAGGGAAACTTCACCTTCGACCTTTCTTTATTGCCCTCACCAACATTATTATTCGACTTCTCATTATTACCATTGTCCTTGGGTTTATTATTATTCTTCCCACCCTTACGATTGTTACCACATACTTTCTTCTTATTTCCTCCTGGTTGCTAGTTACCATTCAAGTTGGTCGACGATTGCAGATAATGTACATCTATCGATTGAGTGGGAGTGGAGGACACACAAAGTTGTCCCTCCTATAGACTGGTTTAGAGACAACTCTTTCAACTGGATTTTCATCAAGTTTGTAGATTTTACATTGGCAGAACCTACAATACCATCGACATGAGGCTCGAGCTTTTGTCTAGGGTCATAGTTTGACCTCGGTGCATCTGGAAGAATCTCGTATAACATCCCAGACTAAGCATATATAAGATCTAACTACTAGGCTTTAAAAATCACTTCTTCCTCATATGTAACCCCAGATGTAGAAACATCCTTAGAAATATAAGGCTGTAGAGACTTAAGGAACCACTCTAGCAAGAATTTTGGAGGTGTGTAAGCCTTGATCAACCTCTTACGTCTACGCCACTCTTGGATGTGATTCGAGATATGGGTGGCTTTGTCCTGACAGAAGGCCGACATAAGTTCTATGCCAACATCGTAACGAATTGACAATTGGAAGTGGTTGAGGAAGACTAAAACCATCTGATCAAAAGTTACGTACGTCTCCCCTGGTAGCTCTATATACCATTTCGCGGTGACCCCCGTGAGGGTGCATTGAAATAACATTAAACGAATATAATCCTTGTTAAGGGAGTTCGAAGAGAACCAAAGGTGAAAAGTAGTGACGTGATCACCATGATCCTCACTAGTGTTGCCTTCAAATTTCATAATATTTGAAGGAATCTTGGTGGGACGGGGGGCCAGCTCAGATCATGATGCACAAGGTCATTCATTAATCTACCAGATTGAGTGTGGCCAGAAAAGAGAGATGGGGTTGCGACATCTGGCCCCAATCTCCCGGGAAAGATTGTTGTTGGGGAATCACATCCCATCCAAGGTTCTCGTATGCACCATGACCTCATTTAGGATTGTAAGACCCTCCTTCAAATTGATTCATGAAGGGTTGGTTGGGCACCATTCCAGTAGGAATGTTATGATGAGGGTTGTAAAAATTTCCCCCAGCCGGAGTAGCTCCAACTATGAAAATGACCTCCTTCGGGTGTAAATCTGGAGGATAAAGGTGGATTCGTCATGCCAAATGTGTTGGTTGGAATCGGTACAGAGGAGGTAGGTGTAAAGGAAAGACCGTAAGCAACAACTTGTTTGCCAGGTTGACCACTCCATCCAGGAGCATTAGGACCAGGATTAGACCCGGGGTGAAAAGGAGGAAGGCCTCCAATTGTAGGAGTTGTTTGTGGGATATGAGCACCACCAAACGAAAATGGAGTATGTGAAGGAGCCATGCCCCCAAGACCAATACTAGTATTTGGATTAGATGTTGGGATGGAGGATGAAAATTGCAATGTGAAATTCGACATACCATAAGAAAATTGGCTAGAGGCCATAGGGATGGACTAAATATTGTAGCTCAATGAGTGACAAAGGGACCCAAAAGGGTTTGTGTCTATAGGTTGAGCATTCACTAAAGTACAAACATTAGTGATGATAGGAAACTCCGACACTACAACCATTGTGGTTGAAGGTGTCGAAGGAGTGTCGTTAACTATAGTGGGTAGGGATGATTTTAAGGATGGAAATTTATTTTAAAATGTAGAAACCTTGGCGAATATTACCAATCCTTCATATGAAAACTAAAAATGTTTGGCAATATTTTTGTAAAAATATTCAAATTTCTAAGTATTTTATATAATTTGTATAAAATTTTGGCGATTTTTAAGGTAAAATGATTTTATCCTATAGAATTTGGGCGAATTATTTTTGGAATAACGAATCTTTTTTTGGGAAAAACCATGGAAAATTAGCCCATGAGCGAAATTTAGCCCCTAAAATCATCCGTGATAGTGGATATGGGAGTTGAATGACTCCCAGTATCTTTCTGACTCGATTCAGTACTCATCCTTGTATGATCAGAAGTCTGGTAAGTGGAGGTGTGTGTACCACGTTTGATAACTTTATTCCTTTTAGAAGTAAAAGACTCAAGATGCAGTGGTAATCGTAACAAGCGGCGAGACCCGTGGGGAAGCTGGTCTGGCTCCACGATGACTCAAGACTTGAGATATAAAACCAAATCCTAAGGCCAACTAGTAATCAAAGAGCACACTAAAAAAAAAAAAGACCAATATGCACATAAACAGGATAAAGTGGCTGAAAGGGGCCTCCCTCCCTAAAGTAGGTATGCCTTGCCCAAGAGGGGCCTGAGACTCACTGGAAAAGATCGGAGGTATCAAAATCAATTATAAGGCCCCTCATGGGATTAACAACCAGTCGGTTAGATCCCCCTGGAGAGATAATCCTCCATAAAGGCTGTGATGTCTGACCCTGATCTGACCCAAGGTACTTGCAAAATAACCCCTACAAGTAACCTATGTGGTACCTATGTCAAGTAACTAAGAAACCATGATATAACCGATGCATAGGGGAATAGTCGTAAGTCAGGTCCACCGTATGGCCAGGGTAACAAAGCCCAAAAAATCAAAAGCAATGCCTCTCACAGAGGTAAAGGTACTAGCAAGATCCCCATATACGAATAGATCCCCAAAAATATATCTGACGCTAAGAAGGTATTGGGGGGATATCCACTCAACCAATCTCACACGACCTCGTGCTTAAATCTGGTGTAATAAGAGCCTCCTGATGTCACCAGTTATACAATGGATTTCACTACTCCCTTAGTCAGACACATATGTTGGTTTAATAGCCTTGGAGAAGTTTACTCACAAAATCCTATTCCAAGGCTCTAAATCCTAAGCTAGTTTGTGTACCCTAGAAAATAAAACCATTTCTAATCCATTTTAAATTATCATCGTTGCTTTTAGTGGCCTTGCTTACTAAAAAATGTGTGGTAGTGAAACTGATGTTGTTATGACTCAACAAGTAAAATAAATGAATATGAATAAAATGCAAAGTCCTAACTTCAATTCCCAATGAATGATAAGCTTTTCAAAATGCGATTTTCAATTTAATTATGCAATTCAAAATAAAATGCAATCTTTCCATACATGTACTAAGATCAACGATAAGAACCCAAAATATCAAATGATAGCAATGCAAAATGCTTAATATTTTTGTATTTTCAATATAAAATAATGAAAATGCAAGGACTGAACAACAACTTGATATAAAGATTCTACTGAATACAATCAGAGACAAACCAAGTAGGATATCAAGAAGCAAACACCTAGCCCAAGATGCAAGGAAAATCAATGAAAAGGATGATGAGAAAGGCATCGCCTGAAAATTCAACCAAAGAAAGGTTTCCTATCACTTTGCAGGCACTTAATAGTCATAACAGAGACCTAAGAAGGCTCAACAACCATCAAAAATTTCCCAACAAACATAAAACTCAACAACTAAGCACACAAGAAAGATGTACGCGACTGTTCAAGAGAAAACCACGTATATACGCCTCTTGCAGAAAAACACCATGCGTATGTATGCGATTGCAAGGTAAAAACCCATGTATATGTATTAAAACACTGTCAGGTCAAGGATAAGGCTAAGAAACTCAGACTCACAATGAACAGAGGCTGTCAAGTAATTATAAAACAAGAGAATCAATATAAACGAGAGAAATCAAAGAAGAAAAACACTCCAAACCCTGAAAAGAAGATTCATCCCCAGTATGGTCGCCAATTCTGTTATGAGGAAAATCTCTCTATGGCATGGGGTAAACCACAACATACGGAAATGACTGCAGAAATCAACTCTAATATCAAGTATTCTATATAAACAAATATGATAACAAGACAAGATAAAGAGCCTACCTCGTCCAGACGTTCGATGAAGGCCACCGTTGAGCACTTGACTCAAAGCAATATACCTGCAACTTGTCCTCAACAACTAAGAAACAAAAGAACATGGTGATAATATATTAAGTTAGCACATTCAATAGCACAATCCATCAATATTCATAATAAATATACCCATGTAATAACAATTCAAATATTTGCAAGACATTAATTGGATGAGAAAAGAGTATTTCTATTAAAATGTAATCAATAGAAGTGAATAAATTACAAACTTCCATGTCGACATAGTTTGGAACTGAGAAACTAAGTCCCTTCCAGCTGGGCCTCCACCACTTCAATCCTCCACCAAAGACAAGATCATATAAGAGAGACAATGAGGTTATCAATCAAGTAGGGAAGAGATTTGGGGCTGAACAATGTGTTCAAACTTAAAAGGATAAAGGGATGCAGACTCAATATGAAGTGAATAATTTCTCCAGAGTAACTTTTCTCTCAAAGTTGAATTATTCTCCTCTTTTCCACAACTTGGATAGGGTCCGTTTATAGCCTTCGAATGGAACTGAAGGGTCGATTCGGAACGTTTCCAGTATATGGAAGGTCAAGGATCATGGATCTCGTGACGTGACATGGAAACCCGACACCAATTTTTAATTTGGGCACAAAACCCGATGTATGTGGGCTGTAATAGTGCAACTTGCGTATACACATGTTGTATAATTGTTAGGGCGCATATATGTGGAAAAATATTATTTTTAGCTCTAGGAACTGCAAAAAGGGACTTCAAGTCTGCATAGGGAAATGTAAAAAGGCCTTCTGAGCAAATTTTCATAGGGTGAGGAAAATCTTGCTATAACATCATTGTAGACAAAAAAGTCATCCATATAGATTTCTACACATTCATTAATTAAATCGGAAAAAATACCCAATACTACCCATTAGAATGTGGTGGGAGCATTGCATAAACCAAATGGAAAGACTCTATAGGAAAATCCCCCCCATGATCACGTGAATGTAGTCCTTCCTATTCCTTTGGTGCAATTTGAATTTGGTTGTACCTGCTAAAACCGTTAAGAAATGAAAAATATAGTTTACCTGATAGAGTGTCCAATACCTGATCAATATATGGTAGTGGAAAATAATCTCTCAAGGTTTCTTTTTTCATCTCCTAGAAATCAACATAGATTCTCCATTTAACATTTTTCTTCGGTACGATGACAAGTGGTGAAACCCACTTGCCATCAGAAATTGGGTATATAAAGTTGGCATTCAACAACTTTTGTTGTTCTTCTTTTACAATATCTTTTAAAGAGGGTTTCATGCAACGCTGTGGTTTCCAAATAGGTTTAGCATTTTCTTGAGTGTAGATATGATGTATGCAGGTATTAGGATGAATTCCACACATGTCTTTGTAGTCCGATGGAAATGCACCAAACTGTTCTTGTAACACATGAATTAACTACTCCCGTTGATTTTGGTCAAGCTTAGAGTTGATGTTTAAAAATTTATCCGAGTTTATTTCAACAGGAAAACTATAAAGATCTACATTCTCTTTAATTATTGATATAAGAAGGGACGATAAGGTTTTCAAATCACAATTTTTCTAAAACTCTTTACTAAAAGAATGATAATATGTGGGAGATGATTCAAGATGTTGTGTACAATCTGTGGTAGAGAGGAATTAGTTTAGTAAATTATCTTTTGTTTGTTCCTTCAACCCCCTAGATTGTTCAATGGTTAAGGGGGGTTGTGCAATTTCTTCATCTTTATAAGGATCTTCTACCCACAAGGAGTTTCCTGCTACCAATTTTGCTAGTGGATAGAGGATACGTTTCTTGATGGATGCCCCATTGAATATAGTCATTTATCCAGATCTATAACCAATGAAGGCATCGACTGTAGCTAGCCAAGGTATCCCAAGGATCAATGGGTGACCATCCATGGTAGTATTGGAATGAATAACCAATAAATCCACGGGGTATTCCCATGAGTCCAGGGTTATAGTGACATCATCTAAAACACTAGCAGGCTTAATTCAAGATCTATCATTTAGTTCAAGCACCGTGGGTGTAGTTCAAAGACTATCTAGATGCAATATTTCCATAGTCATAACAATCATAACATTTATTTCCGCCCCCAAGTCATTTAGAGAGTTTTCTATAGGAACATTGTTGATGCAAACAATGACTACAAGCTTTATGGGATCAACATACTTCTCCATTATAGTTCTTCTAAACATTAGTTCAACTAATTGACCTATAACTTGAATTGTAGGTGGGTATTTTATTTTTTTCTTCCAGGATTTTTAATACATAATTCCCTTATAGTTTTTGCATAAATAGGTACATAATTTATTGCTTGTAATAAAGGATTTTTCACACAAACATTTCTTAGTTCTGTTTCCAAGTCGAATTCAGGTTGAACACCAAGTTTTTCTAATGCCAACCTATTTGGGTAAGGAGGAGTTTTGGGTGCCTAAGGTTGCTCTGAATGAAAACTAGAATATGTATGTGTAGTACGAACAATCCTATCTTGAGGGGGGTCATCATTGGTTGTTTGGTCAGGATTTTCCTCTTCTTCAAGTTCTTTTTCAATGAAAATGGTAGGATATTTCTTCTAAAGGACCTTTCCATATATTAGGTGTATATCTTGCAATGGTACTAGAGTGATCAAATAAGTTGGAAATATCTACAACTTAGCATTGAAGATAGGCTATGTTGTTGTTGTGGAAAATTTTCCCTAGTGGATTTGCCAGTTTTTGTTGTGGAAAATTTTCCCCTATGGATAGGTGAAATCCCCCTTGGATCAATAATCCTTTGATCCAAGATACACGGTAGCAAATGGTTTCCTACTTCCCCCTTAAATCTATTATATATTCCTACAAACAAAATGAGAAGATAATATGAGAGAATGGGATAAATTACCTACCTCCTTTCAGTCAGTTTTCTTCGTTGCCCCATCCCTTGATCTAAACATCCAAGATTTCGATGCAAGAGAAATTCTGCAAGAGACAAAACAAAACTTCCTTCTTCCACAATATACTGTGAGGAAAAATAGATATATCTATATTTAACTACGCAAAAATAGACATGCATACAATAAGCATGAGGGGAATAGGCCAAGTTATATTATATAGAAAACAATGAAGCACTTGCAACTTTGATGTTGATGTTGTGATATCTCCTCCAAGCTCTCCTTTCCAACCCTTTAAATGTCACATGACCAAAGGTATGATACTCTAAAATTCTTCCTCCCTTTCACCCAAGAATGGCCTTCACTATATAGGAGTTGATGAATAACAACCACAGAACAATTTGAGGAGACGATAGAATCAAATGAGGATTTGAATAAACATACAATATTGAACTTGCCTTGGATAGAGGGTAGCTCGAACCAATCCCTAATCAACTGATACCTCCCAAAAACAACCCCTCAAAATAAGGTTTGATGGTTGTAACCACTTCATCTTCCCCCTAGAACTGAGCACAAGATGATAATATCTCTCCCCTAAAGATAAGCAAGGAGCGATAGAAAGGGTTCATCCTCATCTTCATATGGGCAGGGGAGCGATGATACTAAAAAAAGGCTAAAAACGCAAGGTGAAAAATGATATTTTGACCTACAAATTATAGGTTTCCCTTCCAACATGTTTAGGGATTATGACAAACATTCCTACATGGTGATGAAATTGTGATACTTAAGTGCCACACCTGGTAGTGCGATAGATAGATGTGTAACAAATGCCCCCTAAAGTGTGATGTCATAAGAGAAACTGATGGCTTAAACACTTTACAAAAATATATGTGCAAGGGTGTTGGAATAGGAGAGTCGTGAAGAAGCTGCAAACAAACATCAAATAATATATATGTATCATCCTAGAGGTAGGCATACCCATACTCGGATAAAAATGACCCAAATCATGGTCGCCGACCAATACACTGTGGATCCATGAAAGAACTGACTAAGGATATGGCCACCAAAAATAAAATGTGGATCCATACCTCCATGATGCGATCAGGTCATAGCCATGGAAGAATACACAGTGGAGCTACGATATGACAAAAACATAGCCACATACCAATGCAAAGTGGATCTATGTGACAACATATATATCAGTGAGATCGCCAACATGATGGCCATACTCAAATCTTCTAAGTACTAAAATAATCTCCATTGCAACTTGGGTAAGGCACGTAACAAAGGTGGGTGCCTAAGGGGTTCCAAAGGTCTTCATCCCAATCCCGAAATGGTACGATTATAGCTACGTGAATATATGTGTTGATGTTGAACATGGTAGAAACCACTTGATTACTGGTCATTGATGTATATTGTTAACAAGTGTGATGGAAATCACCAATGGTGACAATGAATCCCAAGGCATCCTAGTACATTCCAATGAACATGAATAAATGAGATAAATTCGACCATTCATGGAATCATTCGATCATAGGCCAATGATGTAAAACTACTCTCAAAAGAAAGGAGACCTGCCTTTGGGGCATGCATGTTCCAAGGTACTAATTGGTTTCTAAGTCTAATTCCTAGATAATGTGTTTAAGTGGATAGGAACAAACTCGTCGAAGGAGGGCCATGATGTGTCCCCCATCATCGACACAAAACTAACACAAGAAAGTGATGTAAGATAATAAACCAAATGAGCACAAACTGACACAAGGATGAAGGTTGGTAATACTACAAAGTGGTTGATTTGGGTTGAAACTTACCTTGAACATTGTGAGGCATGACAAATGACTTGGAATCATTAACTCAATGGGATATAAACCAAAACATAGTGCGGCAATAACTGGGGCACTCTTCGGGTGGGATGAAGGACTATCATGACTCATAGGAAAGCTATGACTCAAAGACAAGAAAATTACCCAATTGTAAGACAAGACACAAACATGTTCCATTTTCAAGGGAGACAATGAACAATTGCCACAATCCTTTCCAAAAAGCTAACCCACTTCCCTCAAATTCCCCCCACCATGAACAATGAATACCTTTTTGTTTTTTAACGAGCTTGAGGAGGATAACAAATTCTCGATATAGCTCATCTTCGATGAGTCCCTCATTACATGTTTAACAAACTTGAAGAAGGAGAGGTTCAATCCCATATGGGTCCTTCAATGTATAATTTTATGAGCCCATAGAAGATAAACTCGATGAACTTTTCACGTTTAGAGAATCTGAAAAGAACTTAAAGAAGACTCTAGGGTTGTTCTTTTTCCTAAATTTAGTCCCCCGAGCCTGAAAAAGTATAAAACAATACAAGGGAGAACTCTTCTAGCCAAGGTTGACTAGAATATTCTTTTTTCGTAATTAGTATATCTGGTCTGAAAAAGGGTTAAACTTACACCGAATAGATGCCCTTTCAAATACTTTTAACAAGTGTGAAAGGAAACAATCTCACTTGACAATCTTTTCATGTTTAAAGAGTCTGAAAAGAACTTAAAGGAGACTCCAAGAGTTCCTTTTTCGTATAGATTTTACGAGCCCAAAAAATTGATAAAAATATACTCGGTAACTTATTCTCATGTATTTACAAGCATGCGAAAGAACAAAGACTAAGATCATCTAGAGAGAATGAGTGGCATGCAACTAAGTTCCAATGAGAGGAACAATTCCTAAGCAATGACTACGATAGGGTGTATCAAGTAGGCATGGAAAAACAAGGACCACTCATAGAAGCATGTATCTCTAGAGGGTAATCGCAAAATGGGAGCAACATGATGCGAATGGCTAGCATCAAGCATAATTGCAATGGCCATAAGCAAGCGAGATGAAAAATAGTAGTGAAGTAGTAGAAAGTGAAACCATTAAGCAAACAATAAGATGTCTGCTTCATTTTTTAACGAGCTTGAAACATAGAATGAACTATGCTCGAAGTGTCTGCTTCATTTTTTAATGATCTCAAAATAGAGAATGGAATCGTGCTTGGGGTTGGCTTCATTTTTTAATGTGCTCGAAACTGAAAATGAACTACGATCACAATGATACCCATTGACGGGTTTCTTCCCAATGTGATGTCTAGAGGTTGGTACTTTGAGTGATACCCATTGGCAGGTTTTTCCCAACATTATGTCCAAAGGTTGGTTCTTTCCCCCCGAAATGATTAACAAAAGCTAGTGTCTTAAATCCAGTATGATGTCCAGAGGCTAGATACATGAACCCCAAGATTTGTTTCATCCACCGACTCTTCTTCTGCACCTGATTAGACTCTTGGATACTAATAGGAATAGGTTCACCAGAGAGGGAGGAATAAAGAGGATAAACTGACACATGCAGAGGAAATGAAGGTTCATGTACTATATCTAGTGGAAGATTTGACTCAATTGGAGGGGGGTCTGTTTCATTTTTTAACGAGCTTGACACGGACAATGAACTATGCTCATGGTTATCTGTTTCATTTTTAATGAGCTTGACATAGAAAACGAACTATGCTCATGGTTATCTGTTTCATTTTTTAACGAGCTTGACACATAAAGTGAACTATGCTCATGGTTATCTATTTCATTTTTTAATGACCTTGACATAGAAAGTGAACCATGATCATGGTTATGTGTTTCATTTTTTAACGAGCTTGACTAAGAAAGTAAACTATGCTCATGATCATCTATTTCATTTTTTGACGAGTTTGACACAGAAAGTGAACTATGCTCATGAACCTTGACCATGGATTCCAAGAGGTCTTCATTGAACAAAGGAAAAATGCTTTGGAAAGAATGTATGTCAAGAGACTCAATAGGGGTAATGGGGGAAATATCAGACTCCAAAGCCACCATTGAAAGGTTCACCATGTCAACTATCGGATCTGAGTCTAAATAAGTTGAGCATATAGTGAGAGGCTCCTTCTCGTTAGCGGTTGAAGGCATGGGACATGATACCACATAATTAACCTGTGGCAGGAGGGATATCACTTTCATATAAGGAACATTTAGGGAAGTCTAATGGTCGATAGTCATATTAGGACTAACAAATGAAATTTGGTCAATGGTCACAATGTTTCCATTATGAGGCAAATGCATTATTTGAAAGAGTGTGGACACAACAACTTTAATAGCATAGACATAGTCCCTCCCAAAGAGTAAATTAAATTCCATGGAACCTTGAACTACCATAACATTTATACAAACAATTTTGCCTCTTAAGGTGATGGGCAACTGAGGAAGGATCCATAAAGCTTCACTGGATCTTTTATTATAAGCCAACATATGATGGGTAACCGACACAAGATGAGTGGAAACCATAACTTGCTAAGAAGTTGAGGATATAATGCTAACAAAATCACCTTTGCCAACAATAGTGCGATGTATGATCATATCACAAACCTACACAATGATTTGGAAAGGCATGCAGGAAGGAAGGTGAGGCTTCACTAGCCTATTCCAATCAAGGGAAATGAACTCAATACTTGGAGGAGGTTCCATTAAAATGGGTGAAATGCCTCCTTTTCAAGAGGAATATGCAGTGACAAGAAAAACCTGAGTGGTATGCACTTCACTCTCCAAGGGAAGAGTGGGATTGACCTAGGATTGAATCAAACCAACTACTTCATCAAAAAACGGTTGGTTGGGAGAGGACTCATGGGAAGCAACTGGAGGTTATTTATGACAAAAATAAATGTCTTCCAACAATTGTGAAGCTTCATACATATGAGGGAAAATATAAGTGAGATGCATTTCCTCGCATAATCAGAAAGGGATCCAGACTTTACCATTCCCCCCCCCAACCTTATGATGACTGGTTGATGGGTTGTCACCAACACGACTTGTAGTGGATGGCGACATGGCTTGTTGGGAACCCATGGACCACACTTCTAAGACCTTGGGAATACCAGGGCAATGATTAAGAAGGTGGTAGCCCTTACAAAGACTACAATGGAATTTGGGCTTGCGACCTATGTTGGTAGACTTTTCAACATCATCAACACTCACGAAAAATGCCTGGTTGATTTCCCCCTTTCTTATTTTGCTTCTTCTTGTTATTCCTTTTATTCTTCTTCTTAGCCTCCTAGTTACTAGGATCAAGGATTTCACCATGCGAGGAAGAAGAAAGGGAAGAAGACACGACAGATGAATAAGAATAAGGGTCAAAAATAGGTTGATGTTCTTGAGGTGGAGAGCTTGCTTGGGCAACAGTAGGGGCATTTAGGATGACAAGAGTGGAAAAAAACCATACTAGTAACCCCATAGTGAAATTGAGAAGAGTTAATGTAGCAATGTAGGGAGGATCAATGTTTCCAAAACAAGGAAAAGCATAAGGTTCCCCATGAAAATGGGTCTGTTGGTTGGTATCCTCAGTAACTGTTTCCATGGGCACAAATTCAACCTAAGGTATGCTAAATGTCAAATAACACACACTACCAAAGTCCCTACAAGATAAGAGCAAGCAAACAACTCCCTTATGATAGGGAGAAAGGATGTAAGGATCTTTCAGAGACGGTAGATGAGACCATCAATGAAGAAACGAGAAATAATTACGATAAACTTCACACAAAAATACCCCAAGGTACAAGCAAGAGCCCGCACGAAAATACCCTCCCAATGTTGGAAACTTGGTTGTCATTGATGTCAACCGTAGAAGAAGTCTAGAAGCCCTATAATCCCCTAGAAGTAATGATTGATGTCAACTTTGGAAGAAGTCTAGAAGCCTCTAGAATTAATGGGCATATTTGAAGCAGTCTCCAAAGTCATCCCCTTATGGCGTAGATTTAAGCATGACCCTCACAGGAAGACGATTTGGCATGGTTTATGGATGCTATGGCTTATGATTGAGGCATATCCTTGGTACATGGTTTGATGCATAGCATGGATATTATGGCACATGCTTGAGGCATATCTTTGGTACATGGTTCATGGATATTTTGGCATATGCTTGAGGCATATCTTGGAGGTGTTAGCACATGGTTTAATGCATATCTTGATGATATTGGGCATATATTTTGAGAGATGTTCTTGGTCATATTTGCATATGATCTGTGTGAATGGATCTGGTTTGATGATGGTGATATATCAATGATTGTGACAGGTTGATTATCAATGACAATGACAGGTTGATTATCAGTGACAGGTCGATTATCAATGATAGTGGTATGATGATTATCAGTGATAGTAATAGGTTGATTATCAATGACAATGTCAGGTTGATTATCAGTGACAATGACAAGTTGATTATCAATGCCAATGAAAAGTTGGTTATTAGTGACACTTTTAGTGATAGGTTGAGTCTCCATTTATATTTCAGGGAGGAAGGAAGGGGAAAGGAAAGGGGGTTGTAGCCTCCTTCCGGTTGGAGCAAGAGAATACAGAGAGTCATAACTTCCTTCAAATTGGAGCTTGTAAACTCGGAGGTTGGAGACTCCATCTAGTTGGAGCTGGAGAATACAAGGAGTCATAGATTCCTTTAGGTTGGAGCCTATAAACTAGGGGGTTGGAGCCTCCTTCCAGTTGGTGCTGGATAATTTTGGAAGTTGGTTATTCCTATGAATGTAATCTTTTGATATATAAGAAAGCATTTTGTTGTTTTCTCCCATTTGGGTTTCCACGTAAAAATATCATGTGCACTGTGTATGATGTGATGCATTTTTGAATGGTACTATTTATGGTTATATGTTTATGATAGGTGAATGGAATCATTGATAAGTTAATATTATGATTGAAAATGGTAAAAAATGCTTAATACTGATTCACGCCCACTTTCAGTATTGGTGAATAATCCAAGAATTGGTATCCGAGCAAGTACTTCAGAATCATTCTAACCACTGGAAGGTAGATCATGGGTCACACAGATGATGGAACACTAGTGTTTGATGGCCAGAATTATGAGATGTGGAGCTCAAGAATGAAAGTATTTTTAAAGGCATAGGGGTATGGTGTTTGGCACGCAGTTTTTACAGTATACACCACTTCAAAGAAACCTCCGAATATTACAGCCAAGAAGGAATTAAAAAGGAAAAACAAAATAATAATGGATACCGTCCTAGACGGATTACCCTATTCAATAAAAATCAAAGTGGGACATTGTTCATCAACCAAAGAGCTTTGGGACAAGCTACATAATATTTACTTTAAGGAATATCCTCTTATCATAGAGCCAAAACATGTTGATCAATATAAATAAGATGCTAAGATAGAACAAGAAGAAAGAATCTCATCATGTCAGACAGATTCAGATTTGGATTCAGAAGATGAAGTAGATATTGAAGCAAAACTAATCAATGCCTTAAGTGAAGTAAAAAGAGAAAGGAAGAAAAAAAGTTTCTCAAGGAAGAATTGATCAAGCTAAAGGAGGGTTCTCACAATACTAATGAAAAATCTAAATACATCCAACATATTATTATAAATCTAAAGATCCAGTTGGAAGAAGCCAAAGTGATTGAAGAGACACTAAAAACTGTGTTGGAAGAAAAGTAGTATTTGGAAGCAAAAATAGTATCACTAAGAAAGGAAGAAAAGAAGAGAGAAGAAATTTTGACAAGTCATCTCAAGGAAATATCCGAGGACTTAAACAATATTGAAGAAGAATTTAATCAACAAGAAAGAAGACTTGAAGAAGAAATTATCTCCTTGAAGACCCAACTTGAAGAAAGAAAGAGAAAGAAAGAAGTAATGCATATGTAGATAATGAAGAAATAATAATATTGTGAGAAGCTTGAAGAATAAGTCGACACATTAAGGTTTGAAGTTGTCAAGCTCAAAAATAACGTTGAAGAGAGAGGAAGCCCCACACTTCCAGTAAAGAAGGTCGAAGAGAAATGTTACAAGTTGTTGGAAAGGAAGAATGAAGAGAAGGATAAGAGTTATGCAGAAATCATCAGAGGCCCTATCAAGAAGGAATAATGCAAGCCCTCAAAGGAGAACATTCCAAAAATGGAGAAGACTAAAAAATAATATTACAAAAGAGATGGATATCCAAGAAGAACTTCTACTTCTAGGTATTAAAGAATATCCAATCATTATGAAAGAAACAATAGAAGAGAAGATCGGATAAGGCATGAATTCAGAAGGAATGCATCACAAAGAAGATCACTCACTCCCAGGTATCAAAGTTTCTTTTTTGGTTAATATTTTTCTTGTAATAAATTTGGACATAAAGTTGTAGATTGTAGATCATATGGAAGAAATGCTCAAGAAAGAAATGTTTATGTGCCCCCCTACAATATTGAATGTTACAAATGCCACAAATATGGACACATAGCTCGATATTATAGAAGCATGATGAATTCTTCCATGAAGGAAAACACTGATATCAGGTACACGAAGGTTTGGAGAAGAAAGTGTTGGTTGTGGAGCCTGATTATCTTTCTGATTCAGACGTCTTGTGTTTGTCAGTTGTGTTTATACCCCATGAAGACTTTACACCCCAGAAGTATGTACACTCTTCCATGCAAGGGAGTGTAGAGGGGGTATACCCCCTCTGCGGGGTCCGGGGGCAAGCGGGCCCCCAAAGGAAAAAATGCCTTGTAAATGTATATTGTAATTTCATTGTAAATATGGACCATTCATTATAAGGTCGCAGATCGAACGATAGAAATTATGTTAGGGTTTTTTTCCCTAGAAGGCAACCCTCTGTTATGAGGGAAATGTATTGCGACTATGCAACATAGCGAATATTGTATTATGAGACGAGAGACTATGAGATAAAGAAGAGGAAGTTACAATGGGTTCGCTGTAGGTTGTATCCCTTCATATGCTGAATAATAATAAAGGAAGGACTTGGAAATTTCTCTGGTGGACGTAGCCCACACTGGGTGAACCACGTAAATCTGTGTCTCTATTGTATTGTGTATCTTCTATGTTTTGTTTCTATATTTGTTTTATTTTATTGCTCCATGGTTCTATTTTTCTAACAACTAGTATCAGAGGGAAAGGTAACTCGCAGGAAAAGAGGGTTCCTGGTTCGAGTGGGAGCAATGTCGGAAGATGGAAAGTTTAGGGTTGAGAAATTTAACGACCAAAACTACCAGTTATGGAAGATGTA
>SNQJ01S0085745.1:8092-30706 GCA_010110895.2 Picea sitchensis | reverse complement strand
ACTGTGCTTAAACAATTTAATGCCTATTAAAATATTATTAACCTTCTTCAAGTGATCATCAAGATTATGAAATACACGAGCAACAAAAATAACAAACATCAATCACACATATGATATACACAGAGACATATATTCACGAGGAAACCCATAAAGGGAGAAAACCTCTTCTTCTTCGAATGATAGGCAATATTTTAAGTTTTGTACATCATCTTTCTTTGAGAACCAACTCAAAATGAGGCTACAACCTCTTATTTAACAAGCTACAACTTGTAGAGAGCACCAACCCTCTAGTTTCTCTAGCACCCACTAAAAGGAAGCACCAACTTCCTCAGTGTTCCAACACCAACTGGATGGAAGCACCAACTTCCAGTCACACACACACCAACTTGTATTAACAAAGAACAATGGTTTTCCCTTGCACCACCCTACCACCCTGGTTTTTCTGGCTACAACCAGATGGAATCCACAACTCCCTATGTTCAAGCACCCACTTGAAACTCAGAGGACAATAGTCCTCCCTAGCACCACCCTACCACCCTGAGATATAATTGTTTTTTACTGAAATGTATTACAGTGATACAGTATTTATCAATGGCTTACCAGTCTCATCACTATTCTGCTACATTGCTCTACTCTGCCTGCATCAATGTCTTCCTGCTCGCATCTTCTTGCACTTTCCGTTCTTCTGCTCTGCCTCTGCATGTGCACCTCATCTTTCTCTTTCTTTCTCAGATATGCATATCTCATTCTTCTGCATTTTATGCTTTGTGTGCCATGTCCATTATATGCACCATGCCTCCCCTCTTCTCTTCCGTGCATCCGTTCACACATGCTCTACAAGCATGACTATTCCAATTCAAGAAGCCCCACATTCTCTTCTTTGTTCTGAGTCTTTTTGTAATGCCAAGTCCTCTTCCAGATTATCCTCGCAACTCTTCGTATTCTCTGGAAGTTATCCACAATCTGTTCATCATCAGTGGCTGTTATCCTGAGATTCTTGGCTTCTTTGGAAATTACAATCTTCGACAATTTTCCATCTGTCAATTGTCTCTATGATGATCCTTCATTCCTTTGGAAATTATCTTGAGACTCTTCATCTCCTCTAGTGATCACCCTGAATCTCTTTGAATTCTCTGGTAGATACAATCAGTCATTTCTGGAAGTTATAGAGAGAACCTCCGCGTGCTTATCCCTTTGGCGCCTTTTCCCTTCCTCAAAAAATTACACAGTGGGCGCTAGCTTTTCTGGCTAAGCCCCTTCCTTTTACGTGACCACGAACTATGATTAGACGCCTATCCAAAAGGTGATTCATGACTTCACACATCATATATTCTGCTGTGAGTCACCTTGATTTTCCCAAATCCTGATCTTCGAAGAGGAGCTTAGCAATGCTAGCTCCTTCCCTTATTCTCCGCTAACGTGACCTCTGGATGTGACCAGACCCCAGTCAAAAAGGTGCTTCGCGACTTCGTGTTTCGTAATCTCCTTAGTTATCTCTCCACCATTATTTGAATTCTGAGCTCTCGAACTCCGAGATTTGTCATGCCAGATCAATGACCCATGACATTCCTCGATCGATGGTCCAGATCTCTCCTTTGCACTTCGAGATTTCACGACTCGCGATGTCGGAGGTTAGAACACCTCCTTTCTCCGATTTCCCGATTTGTGAATCAATGCAATGCTAATCTCTCGCCACGTGTCCTGCCTCAATGGACGGCCATGATTCTTTCACAACTTTGGAGTGTTGAATGAATCCTAGGCTTATCCTCTTTGCAACTCCACTGTATCTAATGCCCCACAGCCATTAGTTCCTCTTCTCTCCAGGGATCTCTATTATCCTTTGAGAATGTCGATGGCTCCTTGCCAAATAACTCGGTGTCAACCATTCCGAGCTTAACTCCTTCTGCAAACTCATAGATTCTAAGGAATCCTGTGCACGTTCCTTGTGGCCTTCATGATAACCTCTGAATATCTGGAAACTCCAAAACTGTGCCCGATGCTCGTCCTCCTGATCTTGTAGACAACAATTTATCATGGCCTAGTAATTCCTGATGCTATCATCTCTGCTTTCATTTTTTCCATCAATGCTACCAATATGCCATCATCACTGTTTTTCTTTCCATCAATGATAAGCACACTCTTCCTGTAAACATGCCAATAGTCACCCCAAGGATATACCACCCTTCAAATCCCCAAACTTGTCATAGTCCCACTAGGAAAATGAAAGAGGGGAAATATCAACTAATTGCTTCGCTTGACCTCATGTTTAACTCCTATGTGAGAGGAGATTTCCTGACTAACGTTAATTGCTACTACTGGATTTTACACTCTCTATTATTCTATAGTATCCTTCCTGTGGCCTTGAAGAGTTAACTCTCCACCCTACTATCTGTTGATTAAGGTTGGTTGTCATTGATGTCAACCCTTGAAGAAAGACCCGTAGCACAAAGTTTTGGGTAATGGACCCAATAGTGTTTGATGTAAATACGACTCATTATTTTGTCATGGTTGATAACAAATGAAATATGGATGAACTCCAAAGTGGTCCCCTTATGGTAGAAAGCCCTCACGGGGAAAGGCGCTTTGTGGAGTAAGAGAACCCATGATTAATTATGGAATAATGAGATGAGGAAGTAGATTGTCAGGGAAAATATCCTATATGGATAGTTATTGTCATGTCATTTGATTGGTATGTGGAGCGTCACATAATTCCTCCACGGTTAGAAAGTTATGGCCATGAGAAGTTGGAGACCCAGTTTGGGTAATGGACCCAATTTGTTTTGATGGACCGCGGTATGAGTTATGATATATTTTTCAGATAATACTATTCTATATGGATAGTACATGTCGTACCATTTTCGGTGGTATAGCAGAATGTCACATAACTCCTCACGGTTTAGAGTTATGGCCTTCACAGTTGGAGGACCCTCATATCATCTAGAAGCCCCAAAAGGTCAAAGTAATCAAAGTGGTTTTAAGAGATTTTAAAGGTAAATAATAAATTAAAGTGATAGGTGTATTATAATTCAAAGTGAATACAAAATAAATTATTTCAATAATAATTTTAATGGAGAAATTAGAAGTGGACCCAACCTAAAATAAGGAAAGTGGGGCCAGTGACCTGGGAATATGTTTTTAAGGAAGCTGCGGAAGTATAAATAAGAGGCAAGACTCTCTCATTTGAATCACACTTGGTATATTGAATATCTATGGAATATAGGTGTCGAGGTTTACAAATGATATCTAAGCTGAAATTAGGAAATTGAAAGAAAAGAAGGCGAGAAATGCAAGGAAGGATAGAGATTCTTTTGATGGTGCTTTCTAAAAATGTGATCGAGAAACACTAGGTTTATTTTAGAGCTACAAATCAGATTTGATGATGGGAATTGATGAGGGAAAACTTTTGGTTGAGGTACATGTGTTGAGTACATGGTTGAGGCAGTAGTTGATGAGTTGGCACATACATGAAGTATATAGTTGATGATGTTGGTACGTATTGTGAGTCATAGTTGATGAGTAGTTGACACATAATTGGTACATACTTGGTGCATGGTTGATGCACTTGTTTATAGTCTAGATTGATTCTGTGAGTTGGTACATGGTTGATGCACTTGTTTATGGTCTGAGTTGATTCTGAGTTGGTGCATGGTTGATGCACTTGTTTATGTCTGTGAGTTGATTACTGAGTTGGTGCATGGTTGATGCACTTGTTTATAGTACCTGGAAGTTGATTACGGAGTTGAATTGCATAGTTGATGCACTTGTTTATAATGCAGGTTGATTACAAGTTGATGCATGGTTCATATTTATTGTCTACGAGTTTACAGTGATTATATCTCACACACAGTGATAGTGTAATAGGTGGTTCATCATTCTACTTCTACTTGAGGGTGGCGGGACGGGGCAAAAGGACATGTGGTTGCTTAGCTGAAACATTGGGGTTGTAGCCTCATACAGTTTGTAACCGAGAGATTTGAAGTTAGACCCTCGGGTTGTAACTGTAAATAGGGTGTTGGAGCCTCTTTTTAGTTGCAGCTGGAAAAAAAAAGTTGGTGCTTCCAATGAATGTAATTCTTCAAGACATATAAGAAAAAGTATTCGATGGTTTTCAGATTTGGTTTTCCACATAAAACCTTGGTGTACTATGTATGTATATTGTGTGTTCATTTGTTCATTGCTTATTTACTGCTACTTGATTTATTGGATAATAATGCTTCCATTGATATAACCTTGGATTATATGGTTAAAAGGGATTAAATTGCTCTATTCTTGACACTTGGATTATATGGTTAAAAGGGATTAAATTGCTCTATTACTGATTCACCCCCCTCTCAGTAATCCAACACTATCAAGGCCCTAAAATCCTAGACTTGTTGGTTTGCTATCAAAGAGAAAAGAAAGTCTAATTGATTTTAGATTATGTGCCTCATTACTCTCAATGGTTTTTTGTTACTCAATAGGGTAAGTGGAAGTGGACTAGATGGTGTTATGACTCGACTCCAGACTGTGCACAAAAATGAAATGCAAATATTTCATTTTTGATGAATGCGACTTATGGTAAAGAGGAGAGTTTTTCGCCTTCCCAGATACATATTCCCAATGCAATTTTCTTCTCTCTAAAGTGCGAGCTTGATAATGCCATTTTAGAATGCAATATTTTATTTGTTTTTTTTTCAAATGCTTTGCTACCTTACTTTCAAACAAAATGAAAAAATTCAATGGTGATGCAAAGGATCACGAAGAAAAAAGATGCAAACAAAACATGCACTAAATTTTTTGACAAGAACTCAAAGAATTCAAAAGAAAGAACACCTCCAACACACGTTCGAACAAGAATCCAAAAATGTAAAGTAAAGGAAAACCACTTTTTAAAACCTCAAAATTCAAGTAGCAAAGATCAAATATCAATGAAAAGTTGTAGCAAGGACAAAGAGTTCAGGAGTGCACTCAAGGGATAAAAAGTTTTTGCAAGAGTATAAGAGCAAGAAAATCAACGACAAGACTTAATGCAACATATGCAATCCCCAAATAAATGAAAAGGACTCCAAACAAAAACTAGTAAAACACCTACAAGCCCTTGGCATAAAGGTGACATAAATTTGAATGCCTACAACTGATAAGGATCAAACTATTGATGACATAGACTCATCTAAAGGATTGAGTTAACCTAGGACAATCATGTACACTTCACAATTTGATAGGAGATGGAAACTCGAAAGAGGCAACAAAAATATGATAATCACTAAACTTTAATCAATCAAAGCCATAATCATGCATGAAGGACTTTGATATAAGGTTCTGAGACATACTATTGACAAAAAAGAGGCAAGGGAAGCTCAAAATCCACTTAGAAAGAGGATTATCACCCATGTAACACTACATACATGGAAATGGTCAAGGTTTCATCACTCCCCAAGACATTGACAGAGGGGGGTAATCATGATGTTATCGCCCCTGTAACACTGCAGATAGGGGATGATCAAGGTTTCATCACTCCCCCCAAACATCGAGAGAGGGAGATAATCATAATTTTATCGTCCTGTATTCCCTTATTTGGGGGGGATGAAGTCTGTAAAGTGGTGAAAAGACACCAACCTTTTCCATATCTGAGAAAGGTTAGGTTCTTAACTCAGTAATATTCCCAATGATGAAAAGGGAAGGGGGAAACTCAAAGAATATGCATACAATCCTAAAATATCAAGCAACAAACAAGAACTCAAAGGGATAGAAAACACCAAGGAAAGATCAAAATGAGCGGTCTTCCCTAGTGGAGTCGCCAGTTTCTGTTGTGGAAAATTTTCCCCTTCGTTTAGGTGAAACCCCCCTTGGATCAACATTCCTTTGATCTGAGACATAATGTAACAAATGGTTTCCTACTTTCCTCTTAAATATATTTTATATGCCTACAAACAAAATGAGAAGAGAAGATGAGAGAACAAGATAGATGACCTACCTCCTTTCAGTCGTTTATCCTCATTGCTCCAGACCTTGATATTAATGTCCAGGCTCCCGATGCAAGATAATTTTTTCAAGAGACAAAACAACACTTCCTTCTTCCACAATATACTATTAAGAAAAATAGATCTATCTATATTGAACTAAGCAAAAATAGACATGCATACAATAAGCATGAGGGGAATAGGACAAGTTATATTATATGGAAAGCAATGAAGCACTTACAACTTTGATGTTGATGTTTTGATAGCTCCTCCAAGCTCTCCTTTCCAACCATTTGAATGTCACAACACCAGAGGTATGATACTCTAAAATTATTCCTCACTTTCACCCAAGAATGGCCTTCATTATATAGGAGTTGAGGCATAACAACCATAGAACAATTTGAGAAGAGGATATGATCAAATGAGGATTTGCATTAATAAAAAATATTGACCTTGTTTTGGATAGAGGGTATCTTGAACCAACCCCTAATAAAATGAAACCTCCTGGAAACAACATCTCAATAAGGTATGATGGTTGTAATCATTTTATTGCCCCCCTATAACTAAGCACAAGGTGATAATATTGCTCCCCTAAAGATAATAAAGGAGCGATGACAAGGGTTCATCCTCCTCTTCATATGGGCAAGGGAGTGATGATACTAAAAAAAGGCCAAAACATCAAGGTGAAAGATGGTATTTCAACCTCCAAATGATAGGTTTCCCTTCCAATATGTTTAGGGATTACGAAAAACATTCCCACATGGTGATGAAATTGAGATACTTAAGTGCGACACTAGTAAAGTGTGACACTTGGTAGTACGGAAAATAGATGTGTAATAGTTGTTCTATTATTTGGGTTGGGAACCAGCTGAGAAAGTAATTGTGTTCGACTAGGAGGGTTTTGAGTTGCAGGTAACTATAACTACTGTGGTAGTTTAGGAATTTTTGGTCGAGGTAAACTCATTTGTGCTTGCATTGGAGGGTAATGTGGTGGCATAGGTGAGGAATATTGGGGATAAGTTGGATAGTCATTGGAAATTGTTGTGGGGCCAAATTCCATAAGCATTCTCTCGCTAGCTTTGTTTCCAAGGCTAGTTTTGAGTAGGATGTTGGGGCCATGGTTGCTAGGGCATCTGACCATTCCACTGTTAAGGATAATAATTAAAAGATGCATAAAATTGTGATGAGGGGTCTTGTGACATACCTTGTGCTCAAGGTTTCCAAGGCCTCTTTTGTGCATCTTGAAAAGATGGCTCAGTTGTCCCATTGCTTCCTCGATAAATAACTTGAAGTCCTAACAATGAGGGGAAGCTTTTTGTGTCATGGTCATCTGCACAAATAACACAATTTTTTACATTATTTAATGGACACTCTCTTAAAAGATGCCTCTTCCTACATTGAGCACAAAAAATAGTTAAGGATGTGTTTTCTTCTTGTTGTTTCTTTTTAATCTTAATGTATCTAGCTGTGAGATAATAATACCAAGGATGTCTGTTTTAAATTTCTCTAATAAATTTCCTAATTCAAACCTTGTTACTCCTCCTATAGTAGATTTAGTATCCCTTGTAAAATTATCCCTCACTCCCTTACTAGATTTAGCTATGTGTCATGAATATCTCTTGCATAAATCACAAATTTCTACAAATGGTAAGTGAGAAACATCACCATAACCCATAAGATTAAGCACTTCTATATTTTCTTCCTGTATCCCTTTAGAAAAAATAGGTCTGATGGTATCATCATTTAATGTACTCTATTTAGTCTTCTGAAGGTTGTATAGGAATCTCTCAATGTAGTCTTCGATACTTTTCTCTTACTGTTGTTGTATCATAAGGATATCATTATGTGAGTCTCTAGTTCTACAATAATCTTGGTATTTCTTAAGAAAAGTGGTTTGCATATCTTTCCAAGATCTAATAGAAAACTCCTCGAGTCCGATAAACCATCTTAAAGAAAAATATTTCAAGGTCATAAGAAATAACTTTAACTTTTGAGCATCATCCACATAATTATAACTTCAACACAGAATGTCAAATTCAAACAAAAAGGCATCCAGATCTTTAGTGATCGTACCTTGGAAATTTGGCAATGTCGACAGAGGAATGTTCTTCATATTCACATTTGGTGCCAAATCAAGGACGGGGAATCCAAAAGTTTCATCTCCTTCCACTTCCACATTCATTTCCTCCTCGTCTGCCATGATGCCAAGCAATTTGAAATTAATTAGATTTGGTTTTTTGTCCCAATTCGGTGAGAATGGTGGCTCAACAATTGGATTTTGATGGAAAATAAAATTATCCCCAATGTGTTCTTTTGGTATCCCTTTTATAGATGTAGATTCGATATGTTACATGACCATGTTCTGTGATGATCCAAAGAGTTTGACAATGTGTTCTGGATTGACATCCTGCTCTAGTGTTGGTTCAGTACTTGTAACTGGCTCACCAATTTGGTTATCTTAAACACCTTTGTTCAGGATTTCTCCTTGGTCTTCCTGCACCTTCTCAGTAGTGGTTTCTGATTGCGGTATGGTCAACTCTAGGGTCACCTTTGATGCAAAACCTTCTCCTTCACAGAAATAACTATTTGTATACATTTCAGTCGTATTAGTAGGGGGGGTCCTAGTATTACCAAACAAATCACCCGAAATCTTACTTGTTGACTTAAGGAACCTACCTTTGCTATCTCTAGGCCTAACCATTAGTTAATTACACGATAGAAAAGGGTTTGGAAAGACTCACTAAAGTGAATGTGGCGGGATAGAACCCTTTCAAAAATTCTGAAGCAATGACACCTTTGTGTCTTACCATATTTCCCTCCACCAAATCTGTAATGTAATGAAAAAAATCAAATGAAAACAACTAACTAAAAACTATCCTTCTACCATTTACCTTTTAACAATTCCCCGACAATGACGCCAAAAATGTCGAGTTATTTATTTGTCATTTAATAAACCCTGTTGTCAATCTGGGACATAGATTTATGTGTTTTAAACATAGTATGTGCAGGATAAAGGGTGAATTCTATCTATTCAAAGTATCAATCCAAAACGAAAAAGAGTATTCAAATCACAAAGAAATTGAAAGTAAATCTCAGACACCTTAATCTTGCATTAACAAATTTATATCAAGATGAACAATGGCATTGCATACTTATGTCAAGATGTGTGGTCTATGCATAGGTATGTTTCTAATGAGATCTTGTTTAATCAAGGAATACTTGAGATTTCAATGTATGAGGGAATAAAAGTGCTTAAAACTAGAAATCAAACCTATGAATAATGATTAGTTCATTAGTTTGGGTTTCATTGATGGTATGTGTTACAATCTTTCACTTGAGAACTAAATGATCATGCACTCTAAGAGATGATTAAATCATCAAACTGATGAAGTATAATTATTGTAACTTAACTTAAGAAACATGAAATGTAAAGGTAAAATACCATTCAAGTTGTTATTCAAATCAATCGACAAAATATGAGTTGAACTCTTGCAACATGACACTAATCTAATCCTAAAATTATTAGCTTAGGAATGTAAGAAATGAAATCTGTAAACTAAATCAAGTACATAAACTAAAGATGAAAATTCATATTTTAAGTATAATAATTCTTTGTTGCCATTGTTGGGCTTTGCATCCATATTACTTATCTTAGTGCAATTACAACTCAAATAGAATCTTGTCATTCATCTCAACATATTCATTTACTAGGAGAAAAATAGTAAAGATCATAATGAAACCAATTAATAATCTCTTAATACCTACTCTTTACAAAGGGCTCAAAGTACTCTCTTTCACTTTGAGTGTTCCTGTACTTATTTCAGTGATGAGTTCAGTTCTTAAAGGATTCCAATAATTGTGACAAGTCAAAATCCTTTAAGCATTAACATAAAATAAACACAACAAATGAAATATCAAAACAACTGAAAATTGGAATCAAGCATATATATCAAATGAGAAGTAAAGTAAATGCTAATATTCCTAGATATGAGACAAGCTACAGGTTTATTGCTAATAAAATAATCCAAACCAAATTGAAATTCTCACACATAACACTATAGATCACAACCAAGTCTCTACAATACATAATCAAACTAAGATGAAAAACTAAGCTAACAAAATAAAATACAAGCTAGTTGCACGTCCTAGGTTGGTGGGGCGTCGCCAACTAGTAGTGAGCTATATACTTACAGTAATGAGATCAAATGAACACCATTAACCATAAATGTGATTTGTATTAAAGAACATAGTATTCAATCTACAACGCATGCATCGATTCATATACATCATTCTATAATAACAATGGCGAACAAATCACATGGATCGTTCCACAACTTCAATTTAATAGTTACATTCCTTCGTTCCATTACATTATAAAGTAGATCAATATATAGAAATATAAGTAAGTGGAGAGATGAGAGCGATCCCTTCGATCTCGTATACCAGAGCATAAAAAATAGTTATGCTAACCATGAGATCAAATTGTCTTTGATTTCTTATAACCATCAGACAAACTTAGAAAATATTGGAAAACAAAAAAATCATACTTCGATATCATATGCTATTCGTATGACACGAAATACATACGAATATCATTGTTATCATAATCTCACTCAACAACCTATGCACTAGAAGGCGTTGACCACCTGTTTGAATGAAACCTCATGTTCGCTTGAAGGATCCTGGGCACGAACCAAGGGGCACACACCATGCTGGCATCTATATCTTCAAAACCCATGTGTCCATTTTCCATTTGGGCATGCGCACATATGCCAACCAATGAGCTCAGGTACCAAAACTGCACTAGGGGTATAGAAACTAAATTGAACAATTCATCATTAGCAAGGTTATCTTAAAAACTCATTTTAATCTACTACGAATTTAGGAATTGCAATAAAATAAACAATAATTACCTCTAAGTTCTTGTTTAAAGGTTTTGAGCTTAACATCATGAAAATCTATAATAATATGGCCAAGTTCGGTTATAAAGTAGGATGGTAGTGGGAAAAAGATCTATTTAATTAAGGAAAAATGGGAGGCTAACAAAGAAAAAAATAGAACTTACTCAAGAACCTTATATAGAAGTATATGCTAACGCATTACCAGCCCCTATTTCCATGTTTTTCAAATGAGATGGAAATAATACATTGGCCCAAAAATTTGAAAAGACTAAAAAGGTTGAATTTGCAATGATGGTGTGTCAAGAAAGTCATGCCTCATTTGACAAGAAAGAGAATATACATACCAAGAAAACTATTATCTTTCCCAGACCCCAACAAAAAACAACCTTAGAGGGAAATGGAAAGGATTCTATGGAATTGGATAACTTACAAGGTTTGATCAAATGTTTAACCAATGAAATCATGGTTATCAAAAGGAATTTTGGAGAAGGAAGTTCAACACAACTTTCATATAGACCATTATTCAAAATACCTATACCACCAAAACCTCTTGAACCCCCATCAACAAATCTAAACATTGACTTGGAAAAAAAAACAATAGAAATTTTCTACAACTATTACCAAGCAAATCATTCATAAAAACGTGTCCTCAATGGATTAATGCCATGAACTTGGTAGCTGATCGTTTTCTAGATGAATGTATTCAAACAAAGGAATATAGTGGCAATAATGTAAAGGTAGAAGCGAAAGAAGAAGTGGAGGAACAACCTAATGAAATAACTATGGTTCTCTAGGACATATTTCTTAGTTTAAATCTAGATGAAGAGGAGGAAATAGAAGAAGAATTACATGTACAAATAGATTATAACTTTCAAAGTAAGGGACCTATCTAGAAAATGTTTCTTGCTAACCCTCAAAATTAAAATAAGAAAAAAAGTTGGATTGTATCACCTACTGTTAGAAGTTCTTCAAGTATTCCAAATGCAAACAATACTTCTACTAGTAATCAATATTCTTTAATGGAATATAACATAGTTGAGTATCTTAAGAAAATTAAAGCAAATATTTCAATCCTCAACGTATGTAAGGTTTCTCAACAAAGAAAGTTGTTATTAAATTATTTAAAATATATATATTTTTATGTAGAGTCATCAAATTTCACAAATAATATTACCAAGACAACAACCAATTACGTGTAGAATGCGACAACAAATGTTGCTCTCTCAAGAAAAATATTCAAGTCCCAGACTCCACCTTTTCTATTAACCTTTGATATTTTAAATCAAAATGTGCATGATTGTATAGTGGATTTAGGAGCTTCATCCAATGTAATGCCTTACTCAGTATGTAGAAAACCGAATGCTACCCTAACAAAGTGTTGTACTCCCATCATTCTACGAGATAATTTAGAGGTTAGGGTCATAGGAGAACTAAAATATGTTTTAATTAGCGTAACATCTAATCCCAAAGTTCACCAAATCATTGATATCATTGTGGTTGACATTCTTGAAGCTTATGGTTTATTGCTTGGAAAAGACTAGTCTCAAAGATCCAAGGATATTTTGCATCTGACTAGTCACATCTTCGGCTTCCCTGAAATGGACAACCGAATAAAATCAAAATTGAAAAAAGTTTTAAAGATTCTAAAATCATTGTGAGATAACTAAAAAATACAATTCATTTCAATTCTCCACATTTGAAAAAATACCAACAGGAAAATGTTCAAATTAATTAGAAAATTTGAAGCCTTCAATATCTCTATCATTCCTCAAACAAACAATATAGTAGCAGACTCATTGTCTACTACAACCTATAGATTATCTTTTTCAGAGGATTTTGAGGCAAGTATATTTTCTATTGAATTACTTTATCGATCTTCACTCCCTGATAATATCACCAACTGAAGGGTTTTTGAAGGTGATGAACAATTTATAGAATTTCTTACTAACCAGGATGTTACAATTGATGATGAAGAACATGAGAAAGCACTGCAAAGTTGTAAGGAAGGAATGGATAATCTAATGGCTAACACTATCCCAAAAGGTGTGGTAACATTAAAAAACTATTTTACTTTCAAGACAAGTTCAAGAAATCATCTAATATCAAAACTCACAATTCAACCTTAGGACGTGAGATAATTAATCTTAGAACTACTGAAAATCCCAAAAAAATGAATCTTAAGACATGTTTTTCTGGAGAATAAAAACAAGCATACTTAAAACTTTTCCGGAAATATCAAGATCTGTTCACATGGAAATATGATTCTTTAAAAACTTCTGACATGTGGATTATTCAACATGAAATTACCATGAAAAAGGATGCGAAGCCTTTTAAAAAAAACCCGTGGAAGATTCATCCTTCTTTGGAACCCCAAGTGCAGAAAGAGTTGAAAAAACTACTTGACACTAAAATAATCTTTCAAGTTTGACATTCTACCTAGGTAGCAAACTTAGTTCTAGTAAGATAGAAAATTGGTGAAATTCATTTGTGTATTGATTTCTAGAATTGAAATAAATCCTCTTAAAAATACAACTACCACATACCACCCATGGATCACATTCTACAACTTGTATTGGGATTTGAAATGTTTTCACTTCTTGATGGTTTTTCAGGGTATAATCAAGTACTTGTGGCTGAAGATGATAGACTTAAAAAAAATTAGGACTAAATGGGGAACCTTTTCTTTTAAAAGTTTTGGTTTGATCAATTCAGGTGTAACTTTTCAACAAGAAATGGATATTTCTTTTCACAGTTTAATGAATGTTGTCATATATCTTGATAACATAATTGTATATTCCAATAGATCAGACCACATCAACCATTTTTCTCAAAATTTTGAAAGATGTTGAAAATATGGTATTTCATTAAATCCAAAAAATAGTATTTTCATAGTCACAAAAGGTAAGTTGTTGGGTCATATCATATCAAAAGAAAGTATCATTTTTTATCCTAAACGTGTGAAAGTCATTGTTCAATTTCCTTTTCCTCATAACAAGAAATCAATGCAATCTTTCTTTGGAAAGATTAAATTTGTGAGGATATTTATACCTAATTTCACTGAAATAGTCAAATCGTTGCAAAAAATGATTAAAAGTGATGCCGAATTCAAATGAACTAAAGATGAAAAATAATTTTTTGAAAAATTAAAACTACCATTGCTAATGCTCCAATTTTACGTAGTCCCAATTTTGATCGATATTTTATTCTTTATACTTTTGTATTTGATCATTGTTTGGTAGTAGTACTAACACAAAAAGTTTTAGAAGGAAATGAGTGCCATATTTCTTTTATGAGCACTAATTTGCAAGGAGCATAATTACATTACCCAACCATTGATAAACAAACATATGTTGTCTTTAGGGATGTAAAACACTTTATACCCTATATTCTTAAAAATCTTACTAAGGTGATTGTTACCCATCTTACGATTATATCACTTTTTATTCAACAAGAATTAGGTAAAGAAAAATAATCTAGACTACGATCTAGAATGTAAACCTACTCATATTATGTGTGGACAAGGACTATGTAAGTTCACAATAGAATCACATGACTCTATTTTAAAAGAAGGAGAAGGCTAGGAGAATGAACTTCTTGTTCTCACCAATGATGTCCTTTACATTAATGTTGACCAGACTTGTGCTACTTTGACTTGAAATATCTCTTACACCATGGGACTAGTTCTAATGATTTGAACTATAAAGGAAAAAGGGGCATTAAAATTAAAATTTGTGCAATATCAACTTGTGAATGTAATTCTTTTTCGAAAGAACTATGATGATGTTTTATTACAATGTCTAGAAAATAAGATGCGAATAAAGTTTTGAAAAATCTCCATGATGGGCTAGTTGGAGGTCACTTCGCTGGAGAAAGCTCTGCTCACAAAATTTTGAGAGCTATTTATTATTGGTATACTCTTTTCATATATTCTCATTCTTATGTTCAAAAGTGCAAGACACATCAATTATGTCCTATAAGAGAGAACAAAACATCCATACCATTGCAACATGTTTCAATTAAGATGCCTTTTGAGCAATGTGGAATTGATATTATTGGAGAAATAAATCCACATTCATAAAATCATCATATGGATATCCTAACCGCTACCGATTATTTCTCTAGTGGTTAATGAAATCGTAATCATTCAACTTCTTGAACAACATTTAATTACTACATTTGGTGTTCCTTTAGTTATTGTATTTGATAATGCTTTGTATTTTTCTTAATCTCTATAGTCTGAATTTGTATTAGATAAAGATATAATTCTTTGTTATTCAACCAACAATTATTTGCAAGGAAATAGAGTGGTTTGAATCTACTAATAAGAATTTTATTCGCATCTTAAAAAAGACAACAATTGAAAACCGTAGGAACTAGCTTAATGCTTTACCCAATGCCTTGTGAGCCAATAAAGTAACACCTAAAGGGACATTAGGAACCTCCCCATATTATCTAGTGTATGGGAAGGAGGCTATCTTACCACCCAATGTTTTATTTCCTTCACTATAACTTTCTCAAGCTTCCCAAGTCCAACCTTCATATTCTCTCCAAAATCAAATATATACATAAATCATGCTACGAGAGGAAAATGGAAGGAACAAACACAAGTTTTTTGCTCATCAAAAAATCATTAAAATATGGTTTGATAAACACAATGATGGTGATATGAACTTTGAAATAGGTGATTTGGTATTAAAATGGGATATGGTAAATGAACCAAAAGGGAAACATACTAAGTTTCAAAATTTCTGGCTCGGTCCTTTTCAAATTGCTTAGAAGATAGGAGCTGACAGATATATGCTAAAGAGTTTAGAGGGTGATCTATATCCTCTCCCTGCTAAAGAGTTTAGAGGGTGATCTATATCCTCTCCCTGCTAAAGAGTTTAGAGGGTGATCTATATCCTCTCCCTATTAATGGCCAGATCCTTAAAAGACATTTCACCTGATTGTTTGACAAAACCATTATAATGTGTATGATTAGTTCTTAGTTTTTCCAATTATTTTGAGCTTGATTTTAGTTTGACTTTATTTTTCTTTTTGATTTTTAACATACTTGTCATGTTTGTTATCAATCAAGTAATTTTGAAATCACTTTCAAGTCTTTTATTTTAGTTTATTTTTTCTATGTTTTGAGATTTTAACATTTAGCATACACTTGAATATTTT
Organism: Picea sitchensis; assembly: GCA_010110895.2. Lineage (NCBI taxonomy): Eukaryota > Viridiplantae > Streptophyta > Pinopsida > Pinales > Pinaceae > Picea > Picea sitchensis. The sequence goes on along the minus strand of SNQJ01S0085745.1, from coordinate 14,700 downwards.
CTTTGCTATACCTTATCTTTCTCCTTCTTGGTCAAAAGTAATGTGATTTAGTTATGAGTTAAGCTTGTAAGCAAAGGGTGTTACATGTTTTCTCCCCTCAAAAATTAAAACCCACGAGGGATGCTATAATTTCATGGTTATTTCATTCATATTAACCAATGCTCCCTCTACATTCCAAAGCCTCATGAATAAGATCTTCAAGCCTCACGTGTGGAGGTATGTTATGGTATTTTTTTATGATATTCTAGTTTATAGTAAGACTTTGATTGAGCATATTTCACATTTAGACAAAGTTTTTCAAATCTTAGAAGAAACTTGACTATATGCAAAGAAATCTAAGTGTTCTTTTGTTCAACATGAAGTGGAATACTTGGGGCACATAATTTCTAAAGAAGGGTTCAAAGATGATCCACAAAATATTCAATCCATAGTATCCATTCTTGAGAACGTTGCAAATTTAAGAGGCTTCTTGGGCCTCATTGGTTACTACATAAGGTTTGTCCATAACTGTGTCAAAATTGCAACCCCATTGAGATCCCTTCTAAAAAATAATTAATGTCAATCATTAATGAGCCAACCCAAAATTGTTTAGATCTAAATTAAGTTGTGATGTATAGACATGTTTTGGTAACTCCATGGTCCAGGAGGATCTAAGGAATGCTCACAGAGGTCTAAGAGGATCCGAAATGCTCACAGAGGTCCCAGGGGATCCATAAATGCTCAAAATTCGATCATACCAAATTCTCTTGAAAATGGAATCAATGCATATAGATCGTTGTCATCTTTCCAATGACGGAAATGACAAGTCAAACTATGCTCGTATGTAAAAGTTATGAGCGTTCAAAGTTTGGTCAAACTAGGGAAAAAGTAAAAAAGTCAAAGGGACACGTGTCATGTCCATACAGTGAGAGTGATATTAGCATGATGCAGAGTGACATTAGCAGGGATGCATGGCAGCACAAGGGGGTGCCATATGTCACCCAAAAATGGGATTTTCAGGGGTCCATTTGGACTAGTAAAAGTTTTCCAAGTGTCATCCATACAAATGACGTGGCAGGTAGTATATTCCATGTGGCACCATTGAAGGGGTGAAACATGTCCTCCATATTGATTATGTGTTAGACAAGTGGTAGGACATATCAACGTGATATGGCAATCCATACAACACAGTAAACGATGATGTGGTAGGGTTGGTACAGTCGACCAATGACATGCCACCACATGGGCCAATCAGAAGGTGCCACGCGACACCTTCTAGAAGACCATAAAGGCTTGCGAATAAAAAATTGTTGGAATGGAAAAGTATTGAACCCATAACCTCTAGTTCTATACTCTAATGAAGTACCGGTTGAGCTAACCACTCAATCAAATATAACAGTGGGAAAGTTTATATTTAAACTTGTATTCATTATAATATACTATAAATAAAGGTCCGTGGGAATTGATCCCACAACCTCCCATAGAATATGCAGAATATTCCCAATCTTTAACACATAGAGAACCTACCAATGTGCCACTCATATCCCTTGTTACAACCAACTGAACCACACACACTCACACTCTCTCTCTCTCTCTCACACACACACATATATATATATGCCTACGTTAGCATGAAGTCTGGGTATGGTTGGGGGCGTGTGCCCTATATATTGGGCATGGATGTTGATTATTTGGGTTGATTGTCAATGATGTCAACCCTTGAAGAAATTCTGATAGCAAATTCTAGTAGCACAAAGGTTTGGGTAATGGACCCAAGTTTGTTTGATGGATAATGGTATGAATTTTGATATATTTGTAGGTAAGACTATTCTAGATGGATAGTACATGTCATGCCATTTCTGGTGGTATGTGAAACATCACATAACTCCTCACGATTAGAGAGTTATGGCCATGTGAAGTTGGAGAACCCTCACGAGTCATCAAGAAGCCCTAAAAGGTCAAAGTAGTCAAAGTGTTTGAAAAGAAGAAATTATTTAAATAATAAAGTGAAGTGATGAGTGTACTATAAGTCAAAGTAGATGCAAAAGAAATTATTTAAATAATAAAGTTAATGGAGAACTTACTAATTGTAGAAAGTGATTAAGTTAAGTGGACAAGTGGTTATAAGTGGGTTAACCCTAAAATAAGGAAAGTGGGTTAAGATGGTTAAAATTTAACCCCTTGAGGATGCTACATGAAAGTATAAATAAGAGGCAAGACTCTCTCATTTAAACATACTTGAACCTATTGTATATCATTGAATATCTATTTTGTGAAAGGTTATTTTGAGGAGGTATTATTGATAGAGAAAAATGAGGCAGAAAAAGTGCGGCAGAAAAATTGCGGCAGGAAAACTGTGGATTATTGATAGAGAAAATGATGACAAGAAAAGTGTGGCATAAAAAAATTCAGCGCGTGAAAACCGTGGGAAGGAAAAGTGCGATAGAAAAATTGTGACATGAAAAATGCGGTAGAAAAATAGTGGCAGGAAACTATGGAAAATAAAGTGCGACAGGAAAATTCATGCAAGTGTAAAAGGTGGAAGAAAAAAGGCAAAAAAATTTATGGCGTAGGAATTGCTATTACTGACAACATGGTTGGGGTCTATTTATGAGAGATATGGCACATATTGTCCGAGGTATGTTTTGTGAGATAGGTTTTATCTCTTGAGATGGTATTGATGTTCATTATTGTTGCATTATATCAGATTTGTTGGAAGGATAAAATTGTTATTATTGGTATTTAAGTATATGGGTATTGGTCTCTTGGTTTTGATGTGTTGTTGAGGTTGTTGGTTTAACTTGAGGCTACATAAAAGTGAGGAGCATTGGCACATTATTTGATGTAAGGGTTTATGGTATTTGGTTATGGATAGCAGGATATATTGCTATAGAACTTTTGATGGTTATATTGGTATATGCATTTGCATATGGTTGAGGTACGTTGGGTACATGGTTGAGACATGTAGTTGAAGAAATTCCGAGAAGCAAATTCGGGTAGAATAAAGGTTTGGGTAATGGAACCAAGTTTGTTCGATGGATAATGGCATGAGTTTTGATATATTTGTAGGTAAGACTATTCTAGATGGATAGTACATGTCATGCCATCGTTGGTATGTGAAACATCAAGCATAACTCCTCACGTTAGAGAGTTATGGCCAGTAGTTGGAGAACCCTCATGAGTCATCACATTCTAAAAGGTCAAAAGTAGTCAAAGTGTTTGAAAGAAGAAATTATTTAAAATAATAAAGGAAGTGATGAGGTACTATAAGTCAAAAGTAGACGCAAAAAGAAATTATTTAAATAATAAAGTTAATGGAGAACTTACTACCCGTGGAAAAGTGATTTTAAGTGGACAAGTGGTTATAATGGGTTAACCCTAAAATAAGGAAAGGGTTACATGGTTAAAAGTTAACTTCTGAGGATGCTACATGAAAGTATAAATAAGAGGCAATTCTCTCATTTAAACATACTTGAACCTACTGGAATATCATTGAACATCTATTTGTGAAAGGTTATTTTAAGCGTGTATTATTGATAGAGAAAGTGAGGCGTGAAAATCGTGGCGTGAAAAGTGTGGAAGGAAAAGGTGGCAGGAAAATCGATTAAGGAAACTGGCGCAGAAAAGTGTGGGCGAAAAAGCACGGCAAAAATTATGGCGAGGAATTCATGACAACATAACGCTGACAATACGGTTGGGGTCTATTTTATGAGAGATATGGCACATATGGTTTGAGGTATGTTTTGTGAGATTGTGGTTTAGCTTTTGAGGTGGTATTGGATGTTCAATATTGTTGGATATATCAGATTTGTTGAAGGATAAAATTGGTATTTTGTTGTTGGCATTTGGCATATGGATATTGGTCTTTGGTTGTGATGTGTTACCGGTTTTTGGTTTAAATTGAGGCTACATAAAAATGAGGTTATTGCACATGGTTTGATGTAAGGTTTATGGTATTTGGTTATGGATAGTGGATGTATTGCTATATAACTTTTGATGGTTATATTGGTATATGTATTTGGTATATGGTTGAGGTACATGTTGGGTACATGGTTGAGACAAGAACGTTGAAGAAATTATGATATAGCAAATTCTAGTAGCACATTCTCGGTAGCACAAAGGTTTGGGTAATGACCAAGTTTGTTTGATGGATAATGGAAAAGGAGTTTTGATATTATTGTAGGTAAGGACTATTCTAGATGGATAGTACATGTCGCCATTTCTGGTATGTGAAATTAACTCCTCACGGTTAGAGAGTTATGGCCATGAAGTTGGAGAACCTCATGAGTCATCAAGAAGCCCCAAAATGTCAAAAGTAATCAGCAATGGAAAAGAAGAAATTATTTAAATAATAAAGGAAGTGGATGAGTACTATAAGTAAAAGTAGATGCAAAAGAAATTATTTTAACAATAAAGTTAATGGAAAACTTACTAATTGTAGAAAGTGATGGTTAAGGGACAAGTGGTTATAAGTGGGTTAACTCCTAAAATAAGGAAAGTGGGTTAAGATGGTTAAAAGTTAACTCCCTTGAGGATGCTACATAAAAGCATAAATAAGAGGCAAGACTTTCCCATTTAAACATTACGAACCTATTGAATATCTATTTTGTGGAAGGTTATTTTGGGCAAGTATTATTGATAGAGAAAAGTGAGGCGTAAAAGTAAAATCATGCGTGAAAAATCACATACGAAAAAATGTGGCGTAAAGAAGGTAGGAAAACTAAAATAAAGCGCGTAGTGCTGTGACAGAAAATTGGCGGGCGGAAAAAGTGGGGCGAAAAGTGCGAAAAAAAAATTGTTATGTAGAATTGCGGCAACATAATCACAACAACATGGTTGGGGTCATTTATGAGAGATATGGCACATATTGTCCGAGGTACAGTTTTATGAGATAGGTTTTAGCTCTTGATATTGTATTGGATGTTCAGTATTGCTAGATATATCAGATTTGTTGAAGGATAAAATTGGTATTTTGTTGGTATTTGACATATGGATATCGGGTCTTTGGCTGTGATGTGTTGGTGAAGTTGTTGGTTTAACTTGAGGCTACATAAAAGTGAGGTTATTGCACATGGTTTGATGTAAGGGTTTATGGTATTTGGTTATGGATAGTGTGATGTATTTCTATAGAACTTTTGATGGTTATATTGGTATATATATTTGGTATATGGTTGAGGTACATGTTGGGTACATGGTTGAGACAAGTAGTTGAAGAAATTCTGATAGCACATTCTGGTAGCACAAAGGTTTGGGTAATGGACCCAAGTTTGTTTGATGGATAATGGTATAAGTTTTCATATATTTGTAGGTAAGACTATTCTAGATGGATAGTACATGTCATGCCATTTTTGGTGGTATGTGAAACATCACATAACTCCTCACAGTTAGAGAGTTATGGCCATGTGAAGTTGGAGAACCCTCATGAGTCATCTAGAAGCCCCAAAAGGTCAAAGTAGTCAAAGTGTTTGAAAAGAAGAAATTATTTAAATAATAAAGTGAAGTGATGAGTGTACTATAAATCAAAGTATATGCAAAATAAATTATTTAAATAATAAAGTTAATGGAGAACTTACTAATTGTGGAAAGTGGGTTAAGATGGTTAAAAGTTAACCCCTTGAGGATGCTACATGAAAGTATAAATAAGAGGAAAGCCTCTCTCATTTAAACATACTTGAACCTATTGAATATCATCGAATATCTATTTTGTGAAAGGTTATTTTGGGCAAGTATTATTGATAGACAAAAGTGAGGCAGAAAAAGTGCAATAGAAAAATTGCGGCAGGAAAAGTGTGGCAGGAAAAGTGCGGCAAGAAAATCGCGACATGAAAAATGCGGCAAAAAAATAGCTGCAGGAAAACTGCGGAAAATAAATTGCGGCAGAAAAAGTGCGACAGGAAAATTGCGGCAGAAAAAGTGTGGCAAAAAAAGTGCGGCAAAAAAATTATGGCAGTAGAATTGCGGCAACATAATCGCGACAACATGGTTGGGGTCTATTTATGAGAGATATAGCACATATTGTCTGAGGTATGTTTTGTGAGATAGGTTTTAGCTCTTAAGATGGTATTGGATGTTCAATATTGTTGCATATATCAGTTTTGTTGAAGGATAAAATTGGTATTTTGTTGTTGGTATTTGGCATATGGATATTGGTCTTTTGGTTGTGATGTGTTGCTGAAGTTGTTGGTTTAAATTGAGGCTACATAAAAGTGAGGTTATTGCACATGGTTTGATGTAAGGGTTTATGGTATTTGGTTATGCATAGTGTGATGTATTGCTATAGAAATTTTGATGGTTATATTGGTATATGTATTTGGTATATGGTTGAGGTACATGTTGGGTACATGGTTGAGACAAGTAGTTGAAGAAATTCTGATAACAAATTCTAGTAGCACATTCTGGTAGAACAAAGGTTTGGGTAATGGACCCAAGTTTGTTTGATGGATAATTGTATGAGTTTTGATATATTTGTAGGTAAGACTATTCTATATGGATAGTACATGTCATGCCATTTCCGGTGGTATGTGAAACATCACATAACTCCTCACGGTTAGAGAGTTATGGCCATGTGAAGTTGGAGAACCCTCATGAGTCATCAAGAAGCCCCAAAAGGTCAAAGTAGTCAAAGTGTT
>SNQJ01S0085744.1:31003-46954 GCA_010110895.2 Picea sitchensis | reverse complement strand
ATGGATTAATTCTAGGATCTCCTATCCTAGCTCTTATTCATCCAAATGGATTGAAGAAAAAGAATGATAAGTTTGGTTTTTAGTTCACAATGGATAAAGAAAAGGTTTTCTTTCCTTTTATAAATAAAGTTGAACCAAATGTTCTGCAAAAGATAGAAGCTATTCAAGATCATATTACAGATCTTCAGAAAGATAGAGAATAGATCAGATTGATACAACAATTTGAAGATCCAAAGTATCTCTCCGAGCTTCAAAAAATAAAACATCTTCTACCACAAAACTGTAGTATGATTCCTACTGCTTTCTGGAATGTGTTTAAGCATGAAGTTTCTCTTCCTTATGTCCAAAGGCGTTCTGTTAAGAAAAATTCCCACTAGAAACAAAAACCATACCCATGAATGCAAAATAATTAGAACTTTGTAAGAATGAGATAGATGATTTATTAAATAAAGGGACGATAAGAGAATCATCTAGCCCTTGGGCATGCTTCACATTCTATGTTAATAAACATTCAGAACAAATCAGAGGAGTCCCAAGATTGGTTGTAAATTATAAACCTCTAAATAAGGTTTTAGAATATGGCTCCTATCCTTTGCCAAAGTCTTATGTGATTCTAGCACAAAGTGCATAAAGTAAAGTCTTCTCCAAATTTGATCTCAAATCTGGTTTTTGGCAAAGTGGAATTAAAGATGAAGACAAGTATAACTGACCTTCACAGTACCCTCCTTGGCCACTATAGGTGGAATGTGATGCCTTTGGCACAGAAAATGCTCCTTCACGCTTTGAGGTGCATGGATAAAAACTTCCGAGGTATGGGAAAATTTCCTAAGGTTTATATTATTGATATCTTGATTCATTAATGTTCGAACATATTGGTGCATTTGAAGAAATTTGGGTAGAGGATCAAAGGAAAGAGTTGTCCTTTACGAAGAAAGAAAGATGGGTATTATTTCAAAGAAAAATTTCATATCTTGGCCATACCATTGAATTTGGAAAAATTAGTATTATGCAACACTCCATAGAGTTTTTTGATAAATTCCCAGACATCATAACTGATTTAAATCAGTTACAAAGGTTTCTTGGATGTCTAAATTATCTTCCAAATTTTATCCTCATTGTGCTCAGGATAGAAAATTATTGAATTCCATATTGAAGAAAAATCCTTGAGTGCGAAGCACATACAAAGTTCAAGCGATAAAAGCTAAAGTTAGATCTATGCCTGCACTTGCTCCTATTAATGAAGATATTGAAAAGAAAATCTTCACAGATGCCTTTGGAGAAGGTTGGGGTGCAATTTTGACCCAAATTAATACTGATGGTAAAATTGAGATATGTCAATATGCCAGTGGAATTTGGGGTCCTTCTCAAATAAAATGGCCTGCAGTCAAAAAATAATTAAGAGTTGCGTGTCTTGGTATTCAAAAATTCGGAGATTTTATTATCTTCAGACATTTTACAGTTTTTTCTGATTGCAAAGCACTCAAAGTATTAGTTGAAAATGGAAATTCAAATGAAAGTGTTATTGTCAGATGGCTCATGAAACTTGCTCATTTTGATTTTACTATTGAACATATTGATGGTAGTAAAAACTCTTCTGCTGACATGTTGAGCAGGGAATTTCTACAAGGTCACGAGTTGAATATTCTAGAAATGACCACCTCATCAAGCAATACTGATAATCAGCTTCGCCTACAAATTGAATTTATTAAATGTGCTAGTGTTTGGTAGTGCATATGAGATCATGTTCATATGGGTTCTCAGATGTAAATGTTGTTACGGTCACTGTGATACAAGTCTTGATTGCACTGGTGTACCTTATGTTTGTGTCGTGTTTAGTATGCATGTTGAATGGAATGGATATTGCTTGATGGTTTATGTAGGGTGTTGAATTGGGGTTGTGGAATCATAAGTGAATTTGCAGAATGGGCAAAGCTACCAGATGGCTCAGAATTTTCCTTGGACTGAAGAAAGAGGGAAGAAAATCCCATCATTACCTTCCTTCTCATAGAGATGATAACAAGGAGTCAAGGTTAGATGTACTTGTAAGTAGATTATTACTATCTAATTTCATTGTATCTAGCTTACTCTCAGTTATTTTTTGATTTCTTTAATCATTGTGGGTGTCTAATAAGCATAGAGTTGAGTTTGAAAGAAGGTCCTATGGATGAAGGGTCTTGGTTAAGCATGGATGGTTGGTTATATTTCCCATCAAAGTTAAAATCCACCAAAGATATTGTTTTCCCTTTCTCCGCACAACTTGCATGTGCTTCTTAGCAGAAGGAATCTTCCCTGAGCATTGTAACTTTGTAAGTTGGTTACACTACATTGTGGAAGCCTCTTGTAAAAAAATTGAGCCCTGAGCTATGTCTATGGATTCTATTAATCATGGAATGTATATGTATACATCCAGAATTATGTAATGATGATGATTTTAGTTTCTTGTTAAGGTGAAGGCAAAGTTGAAGGCAGTAGATGGAGTTTTAGAAAATCTTCCGAGGGAATACCCAGTTCAACAACATTTCGCAGTATGTGATGACATAATCTGAGCCAATTCTGAGGAAGTCAAAAGCCTCGTCTGCGATGAGTATAGTTTGAATGAGAGAATGTGGAGATAAGCATGCTATAGGCTGTGGCATTTATACCATTTAAACGGCCAACTGAATCTTATTTATTCACGGTATATCACGACAACAGTACGTTGTCTGCAGTTAGCAAGCGATTGGGTTTTCCTTAAATCTCTGAAGGACCTACATTGAAGAAGAATATGAAGCTATTAGGATTCAGACGGCGTTCAGAGGATACCTAGTTTGTGCTAATGCTATTGTTGTTTTTAATTGCATATTGGTATGGTAAAGATGATAAAATCATGAGTCTGACACTGGAAACTAAAATTTGCAGGCAAGGAAAACATTGTCTTCTCTCAAGGGTTTAGTGAAATTGTAGGCATTGGTTCGTGGACATATCGTGAGAAATCAAGCGACCGAAAACTGAGGTGTATGCAATCCCTTGTTACGATCCAGGATAGAGTTCGTGCTCGTAGTCTTCAAGTGTTTGATGGAGGGCAGGCAGGTCAGAGTAAACTTATGCAGAGACGCCACCATGAATTTCGTCCAAGTAAATCAAGGGTAAGAACTTCCATTTCCAATCATATATCCCAAGATTTTATAAGGAAAAACATACACAAATGAATCTGTATTCTCTGTAGACTATATCTTATATGGTGTAGGCAAATTTTGTCTACATACATTCATATTTACTATTTTCTTTTTCTTATGAATATGAAAGAGAAATATATATTGATACACTTATATCTACAATTTAGGAAACTAGAATCAATAATATTCCATGTTACTTTCTTTCCAACTTTGTCCTGCACTTGTGATGCAGGTCTTCCTCCAACTAGAAATGACCACCTTCAATGTTACTTTCGTAGTATCTATACGACAATTGTTTTCATTTCTTATTTCCTGGAACATTTTTGGGGATGTTTTAGCTGCCAAAGTCCTGATGGTATTTTTTTTCATGCACAGGAAAAAAGGAACGCAAGCACTGGTAGTTTGAATGAGCTGGAAGGAAAGGCACAAAGCAGACAAGATGTTGCAGTGAAATCTAGGAGAGAATTATTTCATGTACTCTCGATTGGGTAGGCATGAAAATATCAAAATATCGAGACTCTCTTACAACCTATTTAACATTTACAGTCGGAATCCCCTTCTCCAGTACTGGTCTTAGATGTAAATGAGAACAACAACCATCGAATTATATTTTTGTTTTGGACAAATTTCCGCGCCACTAACATTGGAGTGGTTTCACATTCATGGAAAGAGTTCTTATTTATATCATTTGGATGAGCAGGAAATGGAGAATAACAAATTGGATGGAAGCACGAAAATCGTTGAGATGGATACAAACAGATCAAGTTCAAAGAAGTGGATTAGATCAATGCAAGATTCTCTTTCTATAGAGCTGAGCATATCTTCCACGACCTCTGAAACCCAATACCCTCCACATGATAATTGGATTATTCAATCTTCACAACAAGCTCACTCACTGCCACATCACAAAGGCTTTACCACCTTGAGAATATTTGCAGGATGATTTATTTGTGTGGATTATTTGCACCAGGTTTCCCAAGATCTCGACCCTAGAAATGTGTATGAATTATGATTATGGAAGACATCATGTTTTCAACTGACACAAAGTAGTCCCTCGGTCCAGTCCGGCCAATTATTTTTGTACATGGCATTGGTCTATCAGCGCAGAGTGGATTCCTATAAGATTTTATAGGAATGTGTATTTGCTTGATAGATGTCAGAAAAACTCAAAATTTCTTGAATAAGATAGTGAAAATGTGTATCCTTCTCATGTCCAGTCTACACATCGTGACGATGGACAAAGAGAAAGTACAACAAGAGTGGGCTATCCTAGAAAAGAATTTGTCTGGTAAGTATTGTTGGCATTGGACTACTTTAATCAAAATTATTTGTGATCCTTATTGCCCATAATTTCAGTTATCTGCCAACATTCTATACTAGTCTGTCAATTGAAATTTAATCTCATTTTGTGTAGGCATTGTAGTTTGTCATTAAAGTGATTTGTTGGTCACAGAAAAAACTCATTAGATTTATGTATTACCTATTCATAGGTTATTTATTTATATATTAATGAGGAGACTTTCCACAATCCTACAAGTGTATTTGTCTAGTGTTGTATCAAAATCAAATCAATTCACATCTTTTATTTGTCAGTGTGTTTAAACTCCTCTAGTCTTCTCTTGTATTAATGTAGAGCTCATAAGATTTATATATATAAATCTTATGAGCTCTGCGTTAATTGGATAGACACAATTTATGTTAGATTCTATGAGGACCGGATGGATTTAATTAGGGTTGTAATTATTGGAGCAGTTGGCACGCCTTACCAAGATGGCCTTTTCTTCTTTGATATTCATCTTACAACAGAGTATCCTCACAGTCCACCAGTAAGCCTATTTTTTATAACAAATTCATTTTGAAGGCAATTTTGTCTTTTCTTATTATTAAATCTCATTTGATGTTTTATTTATTTTATTTGGGTTGATGATTCAATCTTTGCAGTCAACACACTATCATTCTGGTGGTCTTCGTTTAAATCCCAATCTGTATGAAAATAGGAAGATCTGTCTTAGTCTTTTAAACACATGGACAGGCTGAGGGAATGAAGTTTGGGACCCCTTGAATTCAAGCATCCTTAAAGTCCTTGTTTCACTTCAAGGTCTTGTACTAAATTCAAAACCTTACTTCAACTAGGTTGGATATGATAAACAGATTGGTAGAGCTGGAGGGGAGAAGAACTCTCTGGAGTATAATGAAAATTATTTCTTGTTATACTGTAAATCAATGTTATATTTGCTCCGTAAACCTCCAAAGGTCTGATGCATTGAGATCTCTCATGCAATCTCACTGTTAAACTACAAAAGTTATTGTCTTTATGTAGGTATAGGTTATTTCTATTTGCATTGGATTTTTGATAGTTGTAGCTATAGAAACCTTATATTGTTCCTTATCAATGTTTGCAGCATTTTGAATCATTTGTGAGAGAGCACTTCCATCAACGGGGGCCATTATATTCTTGGTGCAATGCCTATGATAGATTGCTCAAAGTTGGATGTCTTTCAGGAGAGGCACTGATGTGAGTGCATGGTAGAGAAGACACTCAAAGCACCAGTTTGATTGGTTTCAAGATTATGTTAGCTAAGCTTATTCCAAAGCTTGTTTCAACATTAAGGAAGTTGGAGCAGATTGTGAAAAAGATTTGTTAATGCGTCGAGCACTTTGGACATGTTGAGAAGGCCACTATTTGAATTAGGGCTCCTGTTTGAAAATGGTATGTTGAATGTTTTGGTTTGTTTGGTGTGTATTCCTTGTTTGGTCCTTTTCAATACCAAATCTTGTAGAAGTTGCTGCGTTTTATTAAAATATTCTATGGAAGCTTTCTAGATATTGTAATCCTTTGTTTTCTCAAACCTCTTATATCCTATTTTTGTATATTCATAAAGTTGTTTTCCATATATTTATAAAGTGGCATTGAATTATTTTGGTGTGTTGTGTCATGTAAAGTGTATGGAATTATGGCTAAGTATTGTCTGGCTTCTGTGTGTGCTAAATTTAGACTAGTCAACTATGAGAATACCTCATCAACTGTACCGCAGGAATTCACCTATAGTTTAGTTAATATATGCTATTGTTGCGGACCCATTCAAAATCTTGAAAATAGTGATGTTACATTTGGAAATTGTGTCTGAGAAAAATTGTCTTTCTTGATCACTCATATAGCATGGTCTCTGAAGTCAACTCAAATGCATCGCGAGATAGAAGACAATAGCTAAGCCAGGTAATGGTTGTATTTCAAGTGTTTGTTCCCTGAATGCTTTAGGCTTGCGATTCTGTGATGATAGGAACGATAAAATTTGAAAATATGCTAAGAGAAATTATGCTACTTGTGAACTGCAACCCATACTTAAATGGGTAGGGGTTTATATATTAGGATTGTGGGTACTAATGAGGTGTAATAATAGAAGTGAGAAAGCGATGGGGATTAGTAGGTTACAAGTACTAACCAAACAAGTGCATAAAGGTGAGGGATAGCACATATTTACATTGATTAATGTGAGTGAGATGTAGTTGAGGGTGTGGGATGGTTATTACATCTGATGAATGTTAGATAAACCCTCTCACATTTTAAAGGCTTAGATATGTGATGTTATAGAGGGGGATCACTTAAGGCAGGGTTATAGGATATTGGCTTGTAATTAAGGTGTTATTAATGTGGGTTGGATGAATGTTATTCTCAAGAGGGGCAATGTAAAAGAGTGTGTTAGCTGATAATGATGGAAAAAATGGTTGTGTAGCCAAGTTGTTAATTATCCGTGGTTGGAAATGCATTAGTTTATTGTAATTGATGGTTGATTATGGAAATAGTTGCAAGACAAGAACTTGAAGTTGATGCTTTAGAGGAGTTTGGCTTTTGAATATATAGGGTTGGATATAAAGATTGTTCGTTTTACTTTTTGCTTGATGAAGCTTTCCTAAATTCTTTGGATTCTAGTGGTGCTATTGGTTTTTAATAGTTGGTTGGAAATGTGTAATTTAGATTTTCACTTATGTTGATATGAGTGTATTTAATGAAATGATGCCCATACGATGGAGGGAAAATTGGCCTTTTATTTTGCAGTTATTAACATTTTTACCTAATCAAATGGTTCTTTTCAATGGATGGAAAAGCATGTCTCCTTGTATATTGAAATCTTTTTCTACTTCATGGTATCTTTCATCTGTGATGTTGTAATTATTCTCCTTCCACACTAAAGAAGGTGACCAACATTCTAATAGAGACTATTCTCTCTCTCTCTTTGACTCGTAAATTATAGACCCTAAAAAACATCTCTGCACACCAGTGACCATGGAATTACAATCAATTGTTATAGTCTTATCTAAATATTAGCAAAAATCTTAGGTCATTATTTGGGATTGAAATAAAAGAAACAATGCCACCTAGTGGCTACAGGGATATGAAAGTGTTAAGAACATTATATCTAATGGATACATAAACTAAGAGGGGATAAATTGTTAATAAAAAAATCCGAGTTTCTTAAATATAGGCCGATGATATAGATTTAAATGGTGGCCTAGTATCTTAGCAAGGTTCAATATTACTGTCCCTCTTGAAATGCCCGATATTGTATTTGTTTTAAATACCTACAAAGGTATTAGGCATCGTCTTCGCTCCCAGCAGCAACCGTCGAGATGAAATTACCTCTGCGTCGCTCTTACGTTCTAGGCGTCTCTCTTGCCACCTTCAAGGCGTGGGATCTTGCCACGTTCAAGATGTCTCTATTTCCACGTCTAGACATCTCTTACCACATTCGATGTCTCTCTTCCCACGTTCCTGACATCTCTCTTCCCACATTCTAAGGCGTTGGTCTTACTGCGTTCGGTAAATCTCTCTTACCCGTTCAAGGCGTCGGTCTTACCCGTTTAAAGAGCGTGGTCTTGCCACGTTCGAATGTCTCTATTGCCCACATTTGAGCGTCTCTCTTACCACATTCAAGGCGTCGGTCTTTTACGTTCAAGACTGTCGGTCTTGCCACGTTCGAATGTCTCCTATTACATTTGACGTCTCTCTTACCCACGTTCAAGGCGTGGTCTTGCCATTCAAGGCGTCATAGTAGTGAAATCTATGGCCATTCGGAAAAAGAGGCGATCATGTGAAGCAACGTTTATCGAGAATTAGTTGTTTGTCGTTCTCAGACAATATAAAATTAACAATTCGTCGAATCTGTGGTCGAATTTATTAAATGTACTAGTGATAAGACAAAGGATTAAATAAGCTCAAGATCAATATAAGAGTTATGCCAGTATGCGCATCGCGTTGACCATAATTATCAAGTTGTTGTCCCGGTCTTCGTGGGTGAAACCGCTGAAGTTCGATCAAGTTTGGAAAGGTGCTAAACTATCTCCTAGGTTTGTGGGACCTTTCAAAGTTGTGGAAAGGCAAAAGAAATGGCCCTATCGACTAGCCTTTCATGATTATTTGAGGTGTATGCAAGATGTTTTTTCATGTATCATTTTGAGACATTATGTTAGTGATCCTACATGTGATTGTGCTGAGTTTATGCGAGGTGTCAAGCGAGGGTGCACTCATGGTAAAACCAATCCACATTCTATACCATTGAATTCGAAGGCTATGGCATCCAAGAGTCGATCATGTCAAGGTAGTGTGAAAACCTATAGATCCCTTTTCGGTTACACAGAGGAGGGCCTTGTATGATATCGCCATGGAACCATATTTTTTTTTGATAGTTAGACACTTAGATGTTGTCAGATACTTTATTCATATATCTTGTGAAACTTTGGGATGAAGTTTAAAACAAGAGGAAGTGTATGTATCCAGCTCTGCAAGCACATATTATTGACTTATTCTTTGAGGACACTTGCATGCAAGTGAAGAGTCAAATTTAATATATGTTTTTAGCTTATAGTTCTTATGATGTTTTATTTGATATCTATGTATTAACAAATGTTATTGATATGGGTTTTCCCCTTGAGTGTGTAGGACACTTGACAGTTCATGGATGTTGATGGAATGATGGACCTCAAGTAATTTCTAGGTAGAGTTAGGAGTGGATTGTATTAGTTTGAGTATTTCATTTATGCATATGTGACATATGATGGATATTATGATGTTTATCAATCATTGACAATGTTCGTTGATGGATGTAGGTGAGTGATTTCTTGCTAATTTGAATCACATAAGGAGTAAAGGGCCATGCACAACAACCAAATATTGAGGAAGAGGAGTGTGGAAGCATCCTGTCCTGACCTACTAGCACTCCACCATGGCTCAAATTGTAGGTTAACAATTACTTGGTTCGATAGATGCACGATATGCATTGAGGGCATCTTGAGATAGTATCTCACGAAGATTCTAAAGGGAGCGCAATAAGAAGTGATCCTTATTCCTTAGGGCCCTTAGTCTCTCTGAAGTCTCATGAATGGGATGTGACTCAGGGTTTGGGAAAACTACCAAACCAGTCCAAGACAGTGGCACCCACTTGGAGCCTGAGTCGTCTTGAAGGGCATGTGGCATGTTCAAGAATTTGAATCAAAGAAAAGTGGCACCCTTGGAGCCTGAGTGCATTTGAAGGGAACATCATGATATTTAAAAAGGTGAGTCGATGAATCTAGGTGGCCTTGAAAACTTTGAGTGAATGTTAAACCTTGTAAAATCTTGAGCTCTGCTGAATTAATTAGTTGATTAATTAATTAACTAAAGAATATATTTATTAAGAATAATCCCTAAGGGTCTAAGCTCATGCAAATAAAAATGTAACCAAGCCTAAGTATAAGATTAGTGAGAAGACTAAAACTAATTTTATAAATTAAATATTGGGGGTAAAGTAGGGTCATTTAAAAAGAATCAATAAAAAAATAAAAACAAATCTAAAGAGTGATTTAATACACATTGTGCAAGTAAATGCCAAATTAGAAATTCAAATAAGAAAGGAATAAAGCATAAAGGTGTGTATGCATAGAAAGGTATCTAGGGTCTAGTCTAACTAGAGAACATTCTTATTTTAACTCAACTCCATTTTAGAAGATTAATGGGTCATAAATGGAAATAAAGGGAATAAAGGGACATATATGAGTGAATTTAGGAGTGCTTTTTACAGGATGGATGAGGGTGACATTTAATTAGAATTAAATTGTGGATTTATTGGTGCAACAAATGGAATGGATGACAAGTGTATGGGGGATAATTCCTAATTAGAAATTAAAGAAAAAAAATAAATACTGTGAATGGAAGGGTCCTTGGGAAAATTCTATAAAACAAATGGTTGAGTTAAGGGATGGGATGACGGGTGATGAGTAAGTTTACGCTGCAGAAATTTTGGTGGTTTTACTTGTGAGGGAGTAGGATACCCATCTTGAGGAGAGAGTGGTGGCTCTACCTTGCGAGGGTGGGTAGGGAGCTAGAGAATTCTAGTTGTGTGTGTGTGTGGCCCCTTCTTGGTCAGTGAGGGAGAAGATTACCACTAGCGTTGGTTGGGATGTACTGGTGAAGTCTTCATGGTTATCAAGCAAGGAGATGGAGGTTGTTCTTTGGATGGAGTGCAAGTGCGAGAGAACATCTTCAAATTCTCGTCGCCGGCTACGGTATTTTATTGAGAATTGTATATTAAGATTT
Organism: Picea sitchensis; assembly: GCA_010110895.2. Lineage (NCBI taxonomy): Eukaryota > Viridiplantae > Streptophyta > Pinopsida > Pinales > Pinaceae > Picea > Picea sitchensis. Next base: position 36,229 of record SNQJ01S0085744.1, on the reverse strand, counting down.
AAGCTGTAAAATCTTTTAAACTTCTTTGAATGTACATTGGTTCTGGAATTTATTTTTCCGTGAGATGTAACTAGAATATAGATGGTCCATGCAATTTTATAAGATGTATTTAAATTAAAAATGGTTCTGCAAGATGTACAATTTTCCTCAGAGCTTAATCGTCTTGGTCATTTTAAATTCCATAGAAATTACATAGTCCTTGATCGTTGCATGTCATACTTAGTTGTATGGGTTTTAAAGTTAATGCTCGACAAACTAATTGCTTATTTTCCTGTACTCCTTGCCCAACAACTTAGCATCCATTTTTTCTCTGCGATTTTTCTTCGTAGATCTCTGCGAGTTTGTAGGTAGATCCTTGCGAATTTTTAATGGATATTTAAGATCTATGTCTTTATTTCCTCTATGCACATTCTCCCAATGATTTGGTATTATTTCTTCTTTGCGTTTTCTGAGAAGCAAAGGATTTGCGCCTTCTTCTCTTGCCCAATGATTTTGGTATTCTTTTATCTCTACATTTTTCCTTCTTTTACCCAGCGAATTCGTCCCTTCTTCCCTCGGATAAATTAGCATTTTTTCTCTATGTTTTGGTTGGAAAAACGTCTTGTTTGGGGTAAACCTCCCTTCATTCTTGGAAAAATCTGTGTTTTTTTATGCATTAAATCACTCTGTGTGTGTTGGGAAAAACTCCATTTACCTCTGCGTTTTTGGAGCAATTCGTCGAGCAACTATTCTCCATATATCTCTGCATTGCTTCCTATTCACCCAATGATTTTGTCCCTGTGTTTTTATCTTGCATGATCTCTGTGATTTTCCTCGAAAAGGGACTGTGTGTATCCATGGTTATCTCTGTGTTTTTATCATGAATTATCTCTGCGATTTTCCTTAGGGACTTCATCTTCCATGATATATCAATGTTTCCCTAGAGAATTATCTGTGTTCTCCTAAAAAGGAATTTGTGCTTTCAAGGCCCGTGACATTACCTTCTAGATCGATAGGCGTTTACTCAATCCTCTTCTTCATGCTGGCAACGCATGAACCTTCTGTTGTGGTAGAGGTTGATCATGGGCCTTATCATTGCTATACGCCTCCTGTGAAATGCAAGAATGATACTGACTTCCCCCATGATACACTTGTTTGTGAACTTAATGGTGTTTGTTTCACCTATCCACCGCATATATGGGGTTGATTGCAATCCTCCCTTTTTTTTTGCCATATAAATAACTTTTATTAATTGGTGTATTTGATATCTTATATATATAGTTTATTAAATGTATTATTTTATTCCCACACCTATAGGTATATAAGAATGGTAAATTAGGTGAAAATAAAAACATATCATTTTGAGTTTTATTACTTATTTAAGTCATCCCAAGTTAGGAAGCAACAAGGTATTATAATTTAAACCGGTAAGGTAATATAAGTTTTTAGATATTCCGGTAAGGTGCATGAGGTCTCACCTGTTATTTAAAAAAAGGGCTTAGGTCCTTCTAACTAAATTCAAGGAACAAACTATTAATTCCCCTGCGCTTGAAATAATGGTGATGCATGATCAATTTAGTATTTAAATTTACTTGCGCACCTTAAATGAATTTGACATGTGATTGCCTTGTAATTATTCACTTGCACCATGAATTTATTGTGATTAGTTTACTCTACACATTCATACAAGTTTGATTTAGAATTTCTTTAGTAATCAATCTACTCTCACGCCATTAATCGTGTGAATATATGTTGTTTTAGAACATGTTTATTTTGGGCCATCAAATTTAATTGATAATTGTTTGGTGCCATGATATGTATGGATGAAAGGTCATGGGTGTAGTTACTTCTTGTGCCACTAAATATTAATGAATACATGATTGAGTGAATGAATTCCCTTATGCCCTGGAAGGAATGGTGATTTATGTGTAATTCATTAATCAGATCACGTGTGTGCCTTGGAAATAATGTGGATGTATTGTTTAACTTAGTAATTGATTAGTCGTGCGTCTTGAAATTAAATATCTTCTAGTTTTCCACTAAACTATGTTGGTGTATGATTTCTTAAGTGAACAGATTAATTGTGCGCATTGAATGATGTTGGTTTATGTTTAATTCAGAATTTGGATCACGTGCGCATCTTGAGATAATGTTGATTATTGTTGAATTAAATGGATTTGATTAATTAGCACACCTTGAAGTGGTAAAGAGTAGATGTATCTTTTCACCTTGAAATAAAATAAAAGTTGATTACATTCTTATAGCTTATGTCATTGAGCGATTGATTTAGTAATTTAATTCTCTTAGCCATGGAATTTATGTGATGTGTGATTGGTTGTTAGAACACTATTGCATCATTGATTATCATTGATTTTGTTGGTATAGCTAGTTGGTTTTCAACTTGATTTTTTGAGTGGAATGTAGACACCTCCTTGTTCCTCAGGGTTGGCAACTATTCTGAGGAATAGTTGCCAGCCCTGAGACGTTATATGGTAAAAATAAATTGGATCTTAGGCTTGAGTGTTTCTTATGTGTCTTGGGTCCCAACCTTGTAGGAATTGGGTTAGATTAGGTAGTATATTTATGTTATATTTATATTTATCCTTATGTTATCTTATATTATCTTTATGTGATATAGGTTGGCGTTCTAAAAGTAATTGATGATTCCGGTTGATGCATTGATATGATTTGATCTTGCGTCGCCATTTATAATGCTCATTGCTTATGTGTTATTATCTAAATGTGTTGATTATGTGTCGTTACTAATTATGTTGATCTGTTGGTTCTTGTCATTTTATTACGACGATAAGTTTCTTGTAATTCTTTTAATTATGATGTTGTTTGATTATGGGTTGCTTGGATTATGTGTGGACACTAATTTCCCTAATGCTTGAATTTTTTTTTTTTTTTTTTTTTCTATTGTGCCGATATTTCTAGTCACTTAATAGGGGTGTTGTATATTTATACCATTGGCGTTTTGGATGAATACCTTAGGTTGGGACCATTCATTCCTTGATCGTTCCCCTTCCAAGATGAAATGGAGTTATTCACGAGTACTTCAGAGATGTTTCGGGCATCGAGTCATCTCACCGATTTGTATATTGTGACATAGATCAACATTTGTACTTGGTAGTGGCTATACTCTCACTTGTGACATGGATCCACAATGTATTCTTTCATGTCCATGATCTAGTTACTTGCATCATGCATCCAGGTATGTATTCTTTTGTGGCTATGCTTAGATTTTATTACCAAGCATGGGTATGCACCATATGATGATACTTTTTATTGCTTATGCAGGATCGACGATGGTTTCTTTCAAGGTTCCTTCACTCAAAGCTTTGTGATTTTGTTTGTAAGAGTATTTCAGCCATCATATTTGTCTTCCAACCTCGCACTTTGGGGGCATTTTGTTATACAATTATTTTCCACTTGATCACTTGATGGGCATCATCTAAGGGTTAACATTTTGAAACACCGAATCATACCACTTTTTCTCTGAGTTTGCAACACCTTTTTTACCTCATCATTGGTTTCCCTTTTACATCCCATGACCAAAAAAGTGTTGGTCGCTCCTTGTCCTATTGCAAAGGGAGATTGGACCAGAAAGTGTTGGTCTCTCCTTTTCCTCTTGCAAAGGGAGATTGGTCGCTCCCTGCAAGAATGTAGGGTGTGACTGGGTCTCTTACTCCCTATTTAGGATTGGTTTCGGGAGATGATATTAAACCCCAGATTTTTCATGGTTCAACCTCGAGAAGATTTCCTCGGGCATGGATATCTTATCCAAACTACCCTTTGATCTTATCTCTACTATCCTATAATAATTGGGGTTTCTCATGGGAAAAGCGAGAGAGAAAGAAAAATGAAAACTTATTCTGGAAGTTTGATTACGGAGCTTGGGAAAGGAACTTGGGAAAGGACTGCATCAACCTCTTTGTAAGGTGTAATCCATTTGTTTTATCAATAAAATATGTACAAGATGTTTCCCCCTATTTGGATGTGTATGTAATTGTTATATTTCCTTGTGGAGAATTAATGTTTTCATGTGTTATGATACATTATTAGATCTATCATTAATTTATACATGATTAGTTTGATCTTGTGAAATGTTTCTGTGTCTTTATGTGTGCATATCTAAGATGGTAAGAGCGAAGGGCATCTTTGTGGAAGCTAGCAACTAAGGAGCGTGCATGGACAACTGTCGGATCACCTGGTAAGACTTCCATTCCATCAACTTGTAAATCATTTTCGTGTACGAATTAGATCTAGGAAAATATGTCGTTTACATCTCTATTATGTCTTAGGTCTAGGAATATCCTTAAGGGTATCTCCTAAATGATTCATTTACCCTACAACAATATTCAAGAGATAATTTCAACCACACCAAGAGTCCAAATTATGTGAAATTTTAAACATTGATTTGTCAAATCTTTATCATTATCAAAGTCAACACAATCTTTTTGGCATAAGATACATCCTCTAAACCAAAACAAAGAGAAAACACTTACTATAAAGAGATGATGTAATATAAAGATTCAAACCCCTTGAGTCTATGTTAAAGCTTAATGGATTATTCAATGATCAAAAGAACACAAAATACTTGCAATACTTGAGTTTTCAACCCTAGTTAATATTTGATCAAATCATGTAAAAAAATATTTAAGTGGTTAGTTGGAAAGTGTTTTATCTATATGAGATAATTTTGTAATACATCATAATTTAAATGATGCAAATATGTTGTATAAATTCCTAGTGTGGATTTAAAGGCCAAGGCCTGACTAGAGAAAGATAAGTCATAGATTTAGTGTTGTGTTTTAAAGTTTTTTTCCTAGATTTACATGTTAGTTCCATAATCCAAGATGTCATGTTAGTGTATTGTGAAATTGGAAAAAAATATAGTACAATAAAATGTGCACATGGTAAAAACTATTAGGGGCACAAGGGTGCTATGGATTGGTAAGAAGGGAATATATGGAGTGTCAACATCATGCATAGTATAAGAATAAAGCTTTTATGTCATCAACCACTTGAGCATGTGGGAATATTAGAGAAATGTATCTTTTAATTGTATGTCCATGATTGTTGAATTGATGGAGTAGTCTTAATATTCACTCACTTGTCATTAAGTGGGCATATGAGACAAAGAAATCCATCAGTGATCGTGCCCCTTGCTAGCATGATAAGATGTTCTATGACTGTTGGGAGGACATACCTAGCACATATTAGTTTTTTGCAATGGTTTGTTTA
>SNQJ01S0085744.1:12746-28855 GCA_010110895.2 Picea sitchensis | reverse complement strand
TGGTCGTGGTGGGTAGGGCATGCGGGAAGCGGTTGGGTGCATTTTTCTTGCGGTCTTGGGTGGATAATACTTAGGGTTCTAATATTACTCATCCTCCAAATATTCGTTTGTTAGTTAAGGGTTGGTTTGATTTCATCTTCTTTGCCTCTGCTGATGTTTTATGGGCTTTGTCTAAATTATGGAGTATGGTTGGAACGCCTATTGTTCTTAAGCGATGGACTCCCAATTTCGATGCTAAGCGAGAGAGGGTGGATGTGGTTCCCATTTAGGTTCGGTTATTGGGTCTTCCTATGCAGTTTTGGAACCATGTACGTTTCTCGGCCATTGGTAACAAACTGGGTGAGTATATTGAAGTGGATATGTCTTTCGAGGACACATGTTTGATGTCCATGGCCAGGATTTTGGTGAAGTTGGATCTACGCCCCAGGTTACTCAAGGATTTGACTATTGAGGCAGCTTCTGGATCCTTTATTCATCCTTTGGATTATGAAGGCATCCCCTTCAGGTGTCATAGATTCCATATCTATGGACATGGTGTAGCGGATTGTAATTTTCCTTTCAAGGGGAAGCTGTGGGGCTCTTTGGGTGTTGATCCTGTTGTTGCGTCAAGGCATGAGGACTTGAGGTCTAGGGAAACTGGGGATGCTCTTGTGGTGGAATCAAAGGTTCTTGTCTCTAGTAGGGATAGGGGGTGTCACCCATGTTCATCTGTTGATGTTGTTTCGAGTGGCAAGGACTCAGACCGATCAAAGGTACAAAAGTCCACTAAATTGGCTTGTCCAAGGTCTCTTCTGGTGTCGAGGAGAGAAACCAATTGGCAGATGGGCTTTCCAAAGAAGCCTCATAGCTAGCCTTTGGTTAATGGTATATTGAAGAGCATACACTAACAGGAATTCATGGATTCTACCACAAATCCTTTCATGATAGATAGGATTCATGATCATTTTGGCATCTATGTTTTTTTGTGAGGATACTATTCTTGTTCATGCTGGGATACATCTTGTATATTTGGTATAGTTCTTGTTGGTTGGTGGGATACCCACTATTTTGAGAACTTAATTTCGGTGGTTACTACATGTTTTTTTTTGGAACTGTTTTTGAGACATTCGATATTGTTACTGGGATCATTGATGCTTGATTTGCATCACCCATTTGTTTGATTCTATTTTCTGGATATTATGTACATGGCTATTTCTAAATAGCTTGTATATATCTGTTTATGTAATTTTGTTATTATATAATGAAATTATGAAGTTTTCTAAAAAAAAAAAAACCAATATTTTAAATCAAAGTCTTAAAATAAATAAATATAAAAATTATTTTAAAATCATATAAAAATAATATATATATATATATAAAATAAACAAAGGACTTTAGTTTTAAGTATGAAGTATAAAGATCACAAGCTTGACAATGAAAGACAAAGAAGTTTTACGAAGCTTCACCAAAAGTTCAAGATTTTGGAAAAACAAAGGAGGGATTTCGCTACCAAACAAGGCCACTTTTGGTAGCACATCTTTCACAAGATTTGCATATTTCTCTACGGAATCATGAAAGTTTTCCACAACAGGATCTGAGGAAGATATGCAAATTTTGCACAATGTTAGCGGCAAAGTCAAAAAAAAAATTGATGGGTAGATTTTGATACTAACACTCCCACCATGATTCTTGAATTAGTGGAACACTACAATATTCCTCCACTTGCATTTAAGTGTCGATGGTACCTCTTTTACTATTGAGACATGTTTCATTTAACTATTGGAGTTTTCCCAACTTGAATAGTCTCTGAGCTTTATCCTCTACTCACTTTTTTACCTATTAAAAAAAAAGCTTTCCCTTATTTCAAAGTCTAAGTTTTCACGATTACACTTATGTTTTTTTTTATGTTTTCCCTCTCCCATCCTTATGAAAAAATTAAGCCCATATGCCTTGTGAATAAGTGTTATGCTTCATGATATCCATAATGTACTTATGTTACATAGAGTAACTTATAGTCTAACCATGTTCAGCTACAAGAGAGCCCAACTTAGCCAATGGTTTTCCTTTGCTACCATAATTATAAGAGTTACACCATTATTCAATAACCTTCCATCCCCTATAACGTGTTAGGTAACCTTCATGCCCAATTAAATAATAAAATGAAGGAATTTCTTGAGCCATAAAAGCAAAAGGAATTATTGAACTTAGACTGAGAGAGGTTAAGAGAAAGGTGTTCAAGTGGTAAATCCAACAATGGCACAAATATCAAAATATACATAGAGGATGTATATTTATCGTTGACATTTTCTATACCAAAATGAGTTGAGAATAAGATATAGATATCTTAGAATATTTCTTGTTTGTTGCTTCATAACTGAGATTGGGAGTGGTATATTCAATGACACGTACTTACAATTAGGCATTGAATCTCTCCTATGAAATCAATTAACATGTTTACTATGTTCGTTACATATAAGTTCATTCATATTCTTTGCCATAAGGTGTACATTTTATATTCTAAACATGTTTATGGATTATTATAATTTTGTAATTAACATTAGAATAAAGTCTTCTCAAATAATATTTACAAATTGTTTTACAAAATTATGTTATGTATGTCATAAACCCCAAAAACCCTAAACTACGTTGTAAATTGGACTTTGGTTGTAGATTAATGCATCACGATCAATTTTAAATATTTATGGTTAACAACTTAGAATGCTTAGGAGAGTTTATAATTTATCGTTATCCATGCTAAGACCTTTTATCCCAAATGAATTTGTTTCTCACCATATATAAATGGAGATAACTTTGAAACTACAAATGATATTATGTCATAAGTTCATCTTTATAAATTATTAAAATGGTTTGATTTATTTTTATCAAATTATCAATGGAAATAGGGAAATAAAATCTCCTCTAATTTATAGGGATGACTTCCAAGTTCTTTGGTATCCTTCCTTTTCACTAATATAATGATATAATTTATATATAATCAAGGAATAAGTGATGTTTTATAATTTTATTTAGACATACAATTAAAAATATACTCCAATCCTTATAAGTAAGGTTTGGATGTGTTACAAAACTTCACACCAAATTTACAGTATGTCAAAAGATTAATCTAAGGAAGCTATATCAATCATTTTGATATTATGCTAAAAAAAATGCTTGAATACCATGTTAGAAAACAATGAAAGTAAAACTCAACAACTATCTAATCTCCCATGAACATACACCATTACCATAAACAAATCAAGATAATAAAATATAAGAGACAAGAATATATAAACATGCACATTACCATAAACAAATCAAGATAATAAAATATAAGAGAGAAGAACAAGCATACATATATATATATATATATATATGAAAAACATTTACTATTAAATATAAATTATTTCAAATATCTAAATTATTTCAAATATCTAAATCTGATTATAATATACCTCCTAACTCTATAAAACACTTACATACCATATAATTAATTATCCATACAAATAAATGGATAACTACTAAGACCTCTTCAATATATAAGCTTCAATAATGAGAAGACCACTTCACATAATCAATATGAGAAAAATAAAAACTTATCAACGAAATAATTTAACCACCTCTATTAAGAAATAAGAAGTCAATTATCCACATATTTTAAGTAAAAGGGAGACATAAAGTTATCCTTAAATCCCACAAGATGGTAATTAGTGAGCTTAATAACCTCTCATTATAGATAGACAAATGTCCCATACATGATGAATTTAAAATATACACCTACCATCATAATAACATTAAGTATATCAACAAATATAACCTCTACATCATATTATAACATATTCTAACATTTTCTCTCGCTATTAAATAGGAGAACAAATACCATTACACTAATACTATAAACACTCGTGATATATATATATATACTTTACCTCCTTGGATCGTAATGTATTCCATCTCTCCTTGCTAAAATGTATATAATCATTTTCATATTCTTAATGGGCATTTCTTTTTCCCAACAGAAAATTGCTTTTATATTGATATAAAAATTTTAGTCTAAGAAACATCTAGAATTAGAGCATGTATAAATTCCTCGATCCTCCAAACTAAAAGGTGTATAAAATCTACCTGTAAGTACTTGGACTGTCACAATCCAAGAAAAAAATAGCCCACCAAGAAACCTTGTTATGTCTACAAAGGTCATAAATATAGTCCAAAGACCTTCCAACACCAACTAATGCTAAAAAGTTTAAAAAACTCAATAATCAACGTTGCATATTACATCAAAAGAGATTTAAGAACAAAGTAGGGCCCTCATGCCTCTCTTCCCACTAGTTGTAGACTATTTTTCCTTCTTGGATCTATAAAGCCTTCTTGGATAACTCGTCTTTCTGCTTATTGTTATCTCTGTAAATGTGAGTGAACTCGATTGATTTGAAAGCTTTGCAGAGATCTTTGATTCTGTCCTTCCAGCACTCCAAATTAATTACCTACAACTTACCTTTACAATTCAACTAGTCTATGATGATTTTGGAGTCTCCAAAAACTCGAAGATCTAGGATATGCAGTCACGAAGCCAATGTTAATAAATCGCACACTCCCAAAGTTCAACCCTAATGTTGGTACCCATCCCACAATTGAAGGTCCACTTGTAAACCAAATGATCATTGATCCTAAGGACACCTCTTAATGGGCATCTCAACATATACTTCTAATTGAAGATATATCTATAGAGTCAACACATTTATTAGAAAGGAAGGAAAATAAATTGAGAAAAAAGGCCAGACCATCATTAGTATAGGTATGGTAGAAACACTATAAGTTCAAGGATGCCACATGGAAAAGCACTATAAGTTCAAGAATGCCACATGGAAAAGGAAGTAGCCTACATTAGTTTTGTCCTTGGCCTTGTACTTAACAACATCAAAAGAAACACCTATCCTAAGGAGAGGACAAACTTGAGTAGAGACAACCTAATAATTTAGTGAAGATATTGATGATATTTCCTTCTAGTTTATGTTTATGATATCCCCTTATTGTAGGCACCAATCAGGAGCTACCAAGTGGATGTTAGACACTACATATGATGTTTATTACTTTTAGAGCCATTTCATGTAGAGGATATATTGCATGTCTAATTAATAACCTCTAAGCACCTTATATGTGATTTTAGAACCTTATTTTGATAATATAATAACCTCTAAGCACCTTATATGTGATTTTAGAACCTTATTTTGAGAATATATGTGAGTTTATGTGTGATCGCATTATATATGATTTTAGAACCTTATTTCGAGAATATATGTGAGTTTATGTGTGATTTATTTGACTTTTATTAACAAACAAAACTAATCGAAGGGTCACAGGCTCTTCATGCAAGTAACATTATTAGGACCACCTTAAAGAAAATTCAGACCCTCGCCTCTCTATTGTAGCTGCATAATTGTAAGACATCCCTAATTCCAAGTAGCATATGATGAGCATGGAGACCTAATAAAAACTATGAACATTGGAATGACACATTATATTGTTCAGCTCAAGCTTTCTAATGGTATTCAGACTTTTTTGCTTGAAAATAATTCATGTGCTATGCATGGTAATTTCGGTTGTTATTGACAAGTCTGTTCTCTACATTTTCTTATTTCAACGTTGTCTGAAAGTAGCTTATAGGATAATGTTTTTTTTTGGAACCCCCCTGCCATTTTGAATCTCCTATTCGTTTATATTGGCTTACTTTTTCTTCCAATGTTTGTTTCAGTGGTTTTTATTCTAGAAATAAAATTTCTGAATGCTTTTTTACCTTCAATTGAATTATCAGATCCTGGTTTTCAAGGTGCAACATTTTCATGTATACTACAATACCTAGTTTTCAAGATGCAACATTTTCATGTATACTGCAATAGGAATGTCTTAAAAAACATAGACGTAATTAAAATAATAGATACCCATCAATAACTTGTCTTGGCTCTGAGAGAATACATAATGTGGTAATTTTTTTCTTATACGTCATGGCTTATAGCTATGAAAAACATCCCTTGATCTAGTTCATTTTATAGTTACATCTTTCATCTTAGCCCATTTTGCAGTTACATGTTTACTGAGAAGGTCTGGAACTTCCTCCAAATTGTTTCTCCATGTTTAGGGCGTAAAGGTACCAAATTTTTTCTCTCTAGCCCTTAACCTCCCGCCTATTCCTTTCACTGAGGCATTTGACCGGTTCATTTAGGCTTCCATGAGCTAGTTTCTTGTGCCCGCGCTTTATTGGAAGACATTAAGGTTTCTGAATTTGGGGATGCAACGATAGATTACAGGTATGGCCTACAAAATATAGCCTTCAAATTATTTCAAAAATTAAGGAAAGTGATGATATCTATCTTTGTGTTTACCTTTGAACAACGCCCATGTTCCAGTGCAACTATTGGTGCTACACATGGAATATAGCAGTGTTCTGTGGCACCAATATATGTGTACAATACTGAGCCAAGTGAAAGAATTAGACAAGGACTCACGAACCCACATCACACAAGCGCTCTACATCAACTTCAATGGATGCAAGCCTTAATATACATATGCACCAAAACGCATAACACTTTCTTCCATAACCCCTCTTCGAAGCTAGATCCCCCATATCTTAGTAAGCCTCCTTCTTCAACTTGTTGAAATCCTCTCCTTTTACCACATCATATAGTGTAGCTTTCTCTACCGCATTTAAACTCTTTGGCGTAGAAATCCTTGTTCTGCAAGTGCACCCTATGTATTGATATACTCGAAGAATCCCGTATTTTTCCTTTTTCTTTGCTTCAAGAATGTTAATGGATGGACTTAGAAAAGAGCTTATGGATGGAATCAGAGGAGATTTGGCTGCAACGTAATTTTATCCTAGTGATTGTGCATGCAGATCCATGCATATCACCACGAGTCTTATCACTTTGGAAATAGAGAAGAAAAGGTGGCTATTTGTTGAATTTTTTAGAATTTTCATTTTCAAATCATTTATTTATGTCTGACAAATACAAAAAAAAAAATTAAACACACCATGAATTATTAAGTCACATCACCTTCACTAAGCCAATCAAAAAATTTAGATATTAAAACTACACAATATAAAAAATCATTTGTATTTTCAAAATAATAAAAGGTTTTCGCAAACCCTTGGCAATGAGGAAAAGTAGGCAACAAACTTCATCTAAAACCTGCAGAACACACAAAAATGTACCAATTAATACAAAAAACACACCAAGTAATAGGTACTTTGACTTCAGGGTGAAAGCTATAGTCCCTGACCATAGGCCAGCAGGGACTAATACAGATTGCAGAAAATTCAAGTGACATTCCCCTTAATCTATAAATCTTATTTGGCCAAACTAGGCTAGCTAACGAGTTTATGAGCTAAAAATTATTATGAGGTTAATTTGTATTTGGCTGAACTAGGCTAACTAACGAGTTTATGAGCTAAAAAATTACTATGAGGTTAATTTGAAATTGGATTGTGTAGACCTTAAATTATCTTATGTGTGTTATTATGTTGGTTGAATAGGATTAGGTGTTGTGGCTCAATAATCTAGAGATTTGTAGATGGATAACCCATTTACTATGGGATTGGGGTTGTTGAGACTTAGTGGATGTTCTCAAAGTCAAGAAAACCATATTGAATTCCCAAGATCAAGAGACCATTACATTAAATCGATTCCTAAATAAGGTGAATTGATTCCTAAACAAGTGTTGCATGGCAATGCAGCCCCTGCCGGGTTGGAATGGGAATAAGTAGCGAAGGAAAATGGAAACTGCAGCGGAGACGTGGAAAGCGGCATGAAGCACATGTGGTATCCATGCAGGAAATGACACGTGGTTCCTAGAGAAATTATGGAATTGAAACCATATAGTTTTTGAAAATATTTTCATTCTAATTATACTGTGTTTTGCATAATCCATCTTGCTTTTATTTTTACCAGTAGTCTGACTTTCCATGTTCGAAAATTCCATTCCTACCTTGCATGTTTTATCTCTTCAATGTATTTATGACATTCATTCATAATGATTTATGTATACTTCCAACTGGTTAGAGTTAAGTACAATTTTCATAGTCACTTCTTTAAATATATCATATGGCTTGTGTGTCTCTATATGTGTTAGGATAAATAAATTTATATGCGGCGAAAAAGAAACAAATATATTTTTTTAAATCTACTGTGTTGATATAGATGTGGTGCTCCTCTATAAGTTTTTCCTATGGTGTGTATAGTTCAAATGTGGGACTTAGAGAATACCCGTTGTAATGACTTGAAGTAATACAAAACGATAGAAAATGTTTTTTTTGTTTTTTGAAATAATGGTTCATGGATCCCCTTTAAACTTCAAAAAACCTATAAAATTGCAGAATCTGACCTCTGTGTGCTCATTTCCAAATTAAATAAACACAATATCTTGACATTCATCATAGTTGAAGATAAAATATTCTGAGCACATAAATATTAAAGAAGATAAAAATAGTTTTGTTTGAAATATATCAAAAAATTAATATTGTTTGTTACATATTCCTAGAAATTTAAATGTGTTTGTCATATAGAATAGGATTGGGGCTCCTGCAAACCATAAAAGAAATATGTACAAGAAATTGGACTGTAGAAAGCAGAATTGGGCAAGGGTAGAGAGAAAAACCTGAAAAGAAGAAATTGGAAGGTATCAGTCTTTGGTTAGAAATTTCTATTTAAATAGGTGGAATAACTGGATTGATAAACAAAGCAGGATGTGATCAGTATAGACTTACACTGATGGTATATATCTCCCCCTTTGATATTTGCTTGTTGATTTCTTTTTATTGTTGTTGTCGACGGCTACTAGAATCGTTCCAACTTCCTATTGCCCTTAGTCGGTGATCTTGTCGATTTCCCTTTGGAGCCATTCTTCAATGTAGCCTCTCATGGGGGACACATTAATATCATCCCAGATTTGTATGTTGAAAAGCTCAATTTATAATTCCCTTAGATCAATAGAAAGATTACGTAGAGCCTGATCAATTTCTTCATTTTGTACCGAATGGTCGACTAGCCAGTTGTCCACATCATCTTCACCATATTCAAGGATGTTGTAAAACTTTTATAAAGACAAGCCCTTAAAAATATCAACTTGTTCATCGAAGGATTTCTTGTTTAAGGGAAAGGATTTGATGATTAAGTTGGGGTCTTGGACCTCGTTGGTACTTCCGAATAAGTCTATTTCGGTCAGCTTTCTGAATAATTCTTCTTTCTTTGATATGGATTATTCACATGATTGGACAATGAGATGCGGGTTCTTCACTTTCTCTTTCCAGCATGCATTTAATTGAGTGATCTGGTTTGGGGAGGGGAGATATTCTTGTCTTCTTCTCATATATGTCATGTTGCTGACATGGACACCAAAAGGGATGACCGTGTCTATATAGAAACATTTTTCATTTTTTAAATCCACCTGCAAATGTTCGTACAAATCATGTGCCCTCATTCCAAGGGAAGCCATACTTTGTGATGTTTCCCAGGACTGAGTAATCAGTTCCATTCTTTTCTTGATATTCTTCTCCACACAACCTCTACACAATGCTAGGAGACTGGAGGATCCTTTTAACTTGGATGTAGGGGTGGCAGGCATGGTTATTGCTAAAGGACTGACAAACAATGGCATAGGAATCAAAGCTTCCTCCAATTCCTTGACTCGGTCCTTCAGTATGTCATTCTCGACCTCAATGCCTCTAATGGAATCATCAAGAGCATCTTTGGTCGCTCAGTGAAGTCGAGAGATTTGGGATGACCGCATGTTCCTAAGGTTAATCTCTGAACGAGATTTCCCTTTCTTATTTCTTACATATCTCTTTTTAATAATTAAATTTTTAGACTCGTTGTCAAAAACAACGCTCCGGAATACGAAGGATTCATCTTCRTCAAAAAWTTTGGTCTCAGYTATTTCCATTGGGGGACTATGCTGGATCGCTTCCTCGGGTTGATCAACATTGMAAAATACACTATCCAGATCAATCTCAAGTTCCATGTCTTCACTTTCAATTTCGGGCTCTTCCGCTTKCCCTACACATTTTTTTCTCTTCTTCTTCATGGGAAGCTTGTGAGAACTATCAATTTTAGCACGAGGAGGGTCCTTATCTCCTCCTCCRTTTGAACAATTATGGGTTTTCTTTCTTACTAGGGTGGGTCGTTGGAGCGATGCTTCAGGATGTCATACTCTTGGGAGTGGTAGCCAGGTATTGAACACTCTTCTCACTGGGGCCTTTTCCTTGTTCTTTGTACAATTCAGTGGTGCTTTGTAATGTCTCTARGTCGTCGGCGTTAGAAGGAGGAGTGTTGTCGTCATTGTCTCTRTCTTYGTTCAGGTGTGTCTGGATAAAAKAATTGTTGAAGCCAACTGCTAGTAAATGTTCTTAAAAAATCCCATCAGGGTCGAACCCTCTTATCCTTTTAGCATATCTTAGGTTCAAGTTGTTGAAATGGCCTGCGAATTCGTCAATTTTGTTGATGTTCCTCAACACGAAGTACCGACTTTCCAAGGTAGAGGAATGAAATGTTTTTTTCTCTTCTCATGGAATAAATGCAACCAATAATTGTATTGCCTTGCTATTTCTGTAACAAACATTATGTCCTTAATGTGGCATGGAAGGAAAGCAGGATTTTCCTTGGAGCCAAAAATCATTATCACACTATAATTCTCCATTTGTTCAAGTGCCCCCTTTCTGTCCAAAAGCTTGGTTTCTTGGTTAGACATGCGGGGAGCATCCTTTCCTAACAATAAATATTTGCAAACATAGACAAAGTCATTAAAAAAATCATAAAAACAATGGGAGGCCTTGTGCCTCCACAACGCTTGGTACCAGAAGGTTACTGGGTCGAATTCACAATTTACCTTCTTGGACACAACTGGTTTTGGAAACAGAAAACAATGCGGTATCACGAAACCAAGTAGAATGACATATTAAATTTCTTCTCCTTTTTGAATCGTGACAATTTGGAACATATTTCAATGGAAATTAGCTTCCCCCAATAAAAAATGGCTTGTTCCTTGACTGTGAAATACAAAATATAAAGAACCATGCAGGAAATACTTGTTGTGGATTCCTATCCCTTTATTCTTGTAAACAACCAGGCAATTTCCCAGAATGAATTTCTAAATGAACTAACCTGCAAGCTTATGATATCTTTAGGAACTTTCGTTGGGTCTTCTAGGAACTTGGGCAAGAGGTCCAACCTGTTATCATTCCTTTTTAGGAACTTCTTGGAGTCTTCTCCTCTGAAGGTCAATGTTGGCTCTGACAATCTTAACATCTTGTGAAAGACGTGAGGTGAAAAATAAATAGGAGAGTGGTCCCATAGTGGAATAATTATTTGGCTTGAAATATATCTCTCGACGCACCAAGAGACCACCTCCTTACATTCAAAAACTTCAGGGACACAGCCTGCACACGCAATTCCAGAGGTCCAAATTACTTCGTTCTGGGCGGAAGGGGAATCCACGATCCAAAATGTGGCTAGGTATGGAATGGGGAAGTGGTCGGTCAGAATCGTGAAATAAAATCATGAGTGCAAATGTCAACCTGTGAGTCTGCCAACCCGCACAGTTAGACATTTTCGTAAAAATGACTAAGTAACCAGAAAGAGAAAGTAGAGGCGAAAAATAAAGGGGAATTTGGTTAAGTATAGAAGAGGGAAAAGAAGGGGATAAAAGAGAGTGGGAAAATAGAAAAGTAGAGGGAAATTTTTGGAAGTGGGAATTGGTCTCAAACAAGCCCCATTGTTGCAAACCCATCATTTTCTAGTCCAATATTTTATCCAATTACTCATTTTCTATTGTGCTTGTACCATTAAAAAGGGTGTGAGAAAATGTTTTGTTGAAGATTTGTTTTTATTGCAACTTGTGGGAGTAATTGTGTTCTTGATACATTGTTCAATGCCTTGAAATATTATTTTAAGTATTAAACTTCCTGCATGATGAGTTGTTAGCATTAAAGCTTAATAATTGCATATCTAAAAACAACATTCTTTGTACTATCAACTTGGCCAGTAAGTATAACAATGACGAACTCGAATTTTAATATTGTGGTTGATTTCTAACTTGAATTTTAATATTGTGGTTGATTTCATAGCCCCATTTGACTTCAACTACCATATATCATTTTTTTCTATTTTTTTTTTCAAAATATTCGCGAAGAAGAAATTCGGTAATTTCATTAACAAAGTAAAAGTGCTCAAATAGAGGCTAGGGGATGGACGACTAATAAAATGTTTCCATTTGGAGTAAAGGAAGCAAGGAAGCGAAACGTAAATAAGAGATCGTTTGCTCAACAAGGTTGATCTGAAAACGAAACTTCTTGGGCAGGGCCCCAACTCCCGCATCGTGAATTAGTGTTTCTATGTTCTATCTGCATTACGAATAGAATTGAATGTTGGTTTGAAACTTTCTGAAGCTCATTTATGTTTCCATAGAATCCTCATGGGATCGACACAATGCATTGTCATATAATTGTTCAATGCTCCATATTAGATCAAAGTACTTAATCCAATACAATATTTAAGAATTATGAGACTATCAAACCATGTAAATGAGAAGAGGTGTTAAATCCAGCAAAGAAGCACCAACCAAGATTCCAAGGAATTTTTTTTAATAGTAAATATATAAAAAATAGTGGGAAATATATGTTTATCTATAGACATTGGACTAAGTTCTTTGCACCGAAGCATTGAACATATTTTTCATAAATACAGGTATAGGAGTTACTAAAAAAAAAAATGTATACGATTTTGTGTTGTTCATCTAGTGAGAAACATGCAAGAGCCATCGACAAGCTCTTGAACATGAATAGAAAATTGAATACCATGCTTTTTTAGGAACTCCTTGCAGTCTTCTCCTGAGAAGGTCAATGTTGGCTACTGCAATCTCAATATCTTACGGAAGACCTGAAACAAGTGAACAACACTCCTGCTCCTGACACTAGCGACCTAGAGACATTGCAAAGCACCACTGAATTGTACAAATAACAGGGAAAATGCCCCAGTGAGAAGAATTTCCAATCCCCAACCACCACTGCCAAGAGTACGACATCCCACAACATCTCTCCAATGACCCACCCTAGTAAGAAAGAAACCCATAATTATTCAAACGCAGGAGGAGTTAAGAACCCTCCTCGCGGTAAAAATGATAGTTCTCACAAGCTTCCCGTGAGGAAGAAGAGAAAAAACATTGTAGGGCAAGTGGAAGAGACCGAAACTAAAAGTGAGGACACACCAAGAGACCACCTCATTACAGTCAAAGACTTCAGGGACACAACCTGCACGAGAAACTTGAGAGGTCCAAATTACGTCATTCTAGGTGGAAGGGGACCAAGAGATCCCCTCCTTACAGGGAAAGACTTTAGGGACACAAGCTACATTAGCAATTCCAGAGGTCCAAATTACTCCGTTCTGGGCGGAAGGGGATGAATAGTAGGAATATGCCTTGCACCAATCGGAGTTATGGTCCTCACCCCCTAAGATTTTAGTTGTATCTCTAGAGAACAAGAGAGTGGTCTCGCAATTGAATAATTATTTGGCTTGAAATATATCTCTCTGAGCACCAAGATACCATTTCCTTAAAGTCAAAGACTTCAGGGACACATGTTGCACCAGGGACAAATCCAAAACCAATCCAAAACCCTAAAAATGAAAGGAAAGGATACATCTATGAGGGTGAGGACTTCCATCCGAGCCGAGAGAGTCAAACTCTCGAGCTGCAAAGCAGCTATTGCGTTCAACGTCGATTTATTTTATTAAACCCCTTCCTTTGGTATTGTTAGGGATTCCATCGTCGAGCCGGGAAGTGACTCCCATTATGGTGGATTTCAATTTGGGCACAGAAGTGGGAATAACGTCTGCATTTCCATCATCCATCATCGTATCATCATCCATCAGATCATCTTCTTCCGGCTCGAAATCGACCGCATCAACCTCTACATCGGACATCAACGCAGGGGTGCACGCTGTCTGAGAAGTGGGGGTTTCCTAGGAATTATTTGGCTTGAAATATATCTCTCGGCACACCAAGGGACCATATCCTTCTTTTCTTCTGGGAGGAAGGAGATGAGTAGTAAGAATATTCCCTGGACCACTGGAAGTTTTGGTCATCATGCTCGAAGGTGTTTACTATATCTAGATAGAACTGTTATCGAACTATTTCCATAAGTTAACAAGAATGTCCGTTTGCTCCAAATGATGTTTGAAATGAACATTCGAAAGGGATAATATAACCCTCCACAAATATTTGTTTAATGCATATCAATGGGAGATTTCCTCGAGCCTTTCGTTGATCAATGACAATCTATACGGTTCGTGCATAATGAGTTGTTACCATTAAAGCTTACTAATTGCATACTTAGAAAAAAAGTGCGAAGGTGGTGGTGACGGCAAAGAGATATTAAGGATTGGAGATTTCGTGAAGCCACCAACCGGACAATGCCTGAAAGAGATTCCATGATGCTTGAAATGAACACTCAGAAGGGATAACACAACCCTCTGTAAATCTTGGTTTAATTTGTATTAATGATAGATCTCCTCGATCCTTTCGAACATTAATGACAATCTTAACGGTTCCTGCATGATGAGCTATTATCATTAAAGCTTAATAATTTCATATCTAGAAAGAAGTGCAAAGGTGGCAGGGATGGCAAAGAACGATTAAGCATTGGACATTTTTTGAACTTGCCAACCCGCAAAAGAGATTCCAAAAAATGGCCAAGTATGGAAAGCGGTTGGTCAAGCTTCAAAACAAGGTCACAAGTTATACTTAGGAGACGTGAGGGCCCGATGGTCAAATTGTATGTCTCCGAACTTTTGAATGCAAAATGTGTAACACAGAACAAGGCATGATGACAGACTTCGATGGTCAATTTGTATATCACGGAACCTTGGGTGTTGTTTGTAGGTCGCGGAACAATGGAAGCGCAATGTTGAGCAAGCCTGGCTGAGAATTGCCGATGGAAATAGTGGCCAAGTATGGAATGGGGAAGTGGTTGTTTGAACTCGTGATATAAAAGCATGAGACATATTCAGAAAAATGATTAAGTAACCAAAAAGGGAAAGTAAAGGAGAAAAAGAAAGGGTAATTTGGTTGTCAATTTGTAGATCGGGGAAGTCCGGGTGTTGCTTGCAGGCGGTGGAACAATGGAAACGCAATGTTGAGCCCTCCTACCCGGAAAACCGTGATCCAAAAAGTTGTTGAATATGGAATGGGGAAGCGGTCATTTGGACTTGTGATATAAAAGCATCAGTGGAAATATGAACACGTGAATCCGCCAACCCACGCACCTAGAAATTTTCCGAAAAACGACTAAGTAACCAGAAAGGGAAAGTAGAGGGAAAAAAGGAAGGGGAGGGAAATTTTCAGAAGCGGGAATTGGTGTTAACAAAGCCCCATTGATGGTCTTAACAATAACTATAAAGTGCATTAAATAGGTGAACAATCTCTTCAATCAAGGAATAGATAAAGTGAGTCATGCTTATACTTTCCAGGATGTGTTTGCATAAGAGAAGCATCGAAAAGCTACAGGAAAATCGATTTTAAGATGTTCAAGTAAAATTATTGTACTGTCAACTTTACCGTAAGTATAACAACGATGAATTTTAATTTTAATTTTGTGTGGTTGATATGATAGTTCCATTGGACTTCACATAGTATATATCCTTTTATTTCAAAATATTTCTGAAGATGAATTTTGGTAATTTTATCGATCAAGTATAAATGCTAAAATGAGCTACATATTACATTTTCTTCACATAGCTTACATTAAAAGGAAAAGTAGGTCTTCTATATTCTTTAAGATCATAGAAAAACCGCTAAGATCCTGAATGTATCATCCAACCATAATTCATAAACCGGGCCCATGAGAACCTTGAACTACAGTACGGAAGCACATGAATAAAAGTCTTCCAAACACAAGACAACACAAAACCAACGGAGTTTGGGCATTGTATCCTAGCTATAACCAAATCCCCAAATGGGCACCAAGAAATTTGCCGATTACTATTTTACCATGAAGCAAGATCACTATGAACAGTTTCTTCTGATAGCACTATGTTCTATATTTACCAGTTCTAACAATGCCAAATTTCCAATATTATTGGAAATGC
>SNQJ01S0085743.1:8407-24429 GCA_010110895.2 Picea sitchensis | reverse complement strand
CAAACCGTGAGGAGTTATGTGACGTTCCACATACCACCAGAAATGGCATGACATGTACTATCCATATAGAATAGTATTACCTTCAAATATATTAAAACTCATACAATTATACATGAAACACCCTTGGGTCCATTACCCAAACCTTTGTGCTACCGGAATTCGCTACCGGACTTTCTTCAAGGGTTGACATCAATGAAAATCAACCTTAATCAACAGAGGTTGATAATATTTTTTCTTGTATGCATTCCCTCTGAGGGGATAGCCTCCATCTCGATCTGGTACAACTACCTCCCCATGTTCAACATTTTTAGTGACAGGATTATAGTTTTTTTCACTTTCATAATTTTTATTTCCTTTAGTAGAGTATCCCCTTTCCTCTTCATTATTTTCTTCAATAGCATCAATGGTATCCTAAAAATTCAATAACAGCCTCCTTAATGAACTTAGGAAAAATAATGTGTTCCTCTTGAATAGCTCTTGATTTGTTAAATATGTATTATAGGCTACGTGTATATTTAATCAATGTTGGAGAATCAACTACAACACTAGACCTGATCCTTTATGCCTCTCTTCAATTTGGATTGGCTTAGAAATTCCATATTCAATTTAACCCATTCCTCCATGTCCCTTATATCCATTTTTATTGTGATATCTTCTCTTGCTCCATAGATTTCCTTCTTTGAATCTAAAGGTAAGGTAATAGTATTAGTAGGAACTTGAGGATTATGTCCAATATTGTTGGCTAATTTTTGGGAAACATTTTTTGATGATTCATCACATAGTATGTTGAACTCTTCATCTTATTTAAGGCTACCACATTCTTCATTTACCTTATTCAAATAATTTATCATATGCCACTAGCATTCTATCTCGTGTTGTTACCAACCTAAATTCATCAGCTGACTAGATTTATCTTTAGGTAGAAACCAATTCAATTTTGAAGGAGAATAAGAAATACTTGCAGTCTCTATAGAAATTTAAATATTAGGGGAATTTGATCCCAACCTCCTTAATTTTCATGACCCATTCAATGGCTTTCTCTGGATGTTGCATGGCCCCTACTATAATCTATCAAATCTCCTACTAATTGATTTTATTTGTCAATTTCTCTGTATATGGATTTTCTTCATGGAGATAGGATTTGGACCCCAAGGATGCCCTTATGTTTGAGATGATATGATGATCATATCTCCATGATTCATGTTTCTCAAAACCATAGGATCCTTGAATCCTTTGACAAGGTCCTCTACCTTCAAATTATTAAGTACATAAAATCAAAATTTGAATGGAAATGAGAAATAAATATTTTGATGCTTGGGATGATAATGCAATTCATCTACATTGAACATTTTTCTACCATATTCTAAGGTAAATATTCTTAGGGTTAGAAAGAGAGGTAATATGGAAGGTTTGGCTTCCACTCCATAATGCCTAATCATTTTTTAATCTTTTGACAGAAGCCAATCACCCACTTCAAAATTTCTCTTCCATTTGTAATATCTTCATTTATTTCACAAGCATTTAAGGATTGTGTTCACCTCTCATTAAGCACAAAACCATATACATAAATTTATCAATATAATATTTGAATCCTACATTTTGACCATGCAATCTTACTAATGGAGTCCATTTTTTCATACAATTTCTCTCACCCATCTCATTTACCTTCTTCGATCTAGGTGTTCGAAATTCTATGCTTGTTGAAATAGGACTAGATACACCACATAGGCTTGGTATCTAAACATTTTTATTGAACAAATATAAATAACTTCTCATGCATGGAACCAACAAAGAATTCACCGTATTTGAATAGGACATAAGGGTCTTCAGGCTTTAGATGGATTATATTCAATCATTTCCATCATACAAGCATCAATCACTTTATCATCATCCCTTTGTAAAATAATATACATAATGGAAATGATCTCTCTAAACAAATAAGGGAACCAACCAACTTCAAATGGAGGAGTACTTCTCATGATTTTGTTTCCTTTTTAAAATAAATGACCTATTGTGTCTGTCTTAAAACCAAGATTCAAGTTATTAAAATTGTTCTTTTAGACTCTAACATTTATGGCCATAACACCCTCTGGTAAGCATAACATTTGTTTCATGGAGTATTTTTCTGACATAAAAAATTACTTTGGACCTGTCGACAATGAAAATTATCTACCTTGTGGGATCATAACAATTTTCACAGAGCACTATGAACTTAGGAAAATGATACACTAAGGGAATGAATAATTTTTCTAAGCCACATGCCTCGGTCTTGACATGGTCTATTTCATCTCTCAACCTACCCTAGGAACGGTTTTAAGCTTATATGGATTTAAATTGAATGAAACAATAGAATAATAAACATTATATAAAGAGTCTATAGATTCTTTCAACTATACAACAAGCGAATATTGTTCCTCATCGAATATTTGTCCCTTAAATGTGTCTTGGTCATCCACATGGATTAATCTCCCATATTTTAGAGCCCATGTAAAACCCTTTTCATCGTGTGTTTGTCCCTTGAAATGATCCTTGAATCCACATGTTATCATCTCCCATATTTTAGAGCTTGTCCAAGGCTTCTTAGGCAGAAGAAAATTCCTCCCAAAAATGTCAAGCGGGTGACTATCTCCCAACTTAAAGTCATTTTGAGGCTTGAATGAAACCTCTCAACAAGAAGGAAATGCCTCAAAAAATGTTTAAGGAGGTCACACCTAGTAAAATCATTTTGGGCGTTAAAATATACTTGAGGCGTGAATGGAAATTCTTCCTGAAATGATAGAGGGTGTGACTCCTATCGATCTCATGACTTCTTTCATGATAAGAGGATAACTTGGAATGAAGCTTGCAATGTTATCTAAAGTTGATACGCGAGTGACACAATTCCATTAATTCTCATGTTTTAGAGCTTGTAGAGGGAGAAAGAGTCAAAGTATTTTGGCTTCAGAAACGAATAAAGCTTTAGACTTAAAAAAAAATTAGGGAGGCTTAAGAGTTTCTTTAAGAATACTTAACATTTCAAATTTTGGGACCACCTCACAATGTCACTAAAGGTGACAATAGATTGTAGTCTATGACATAACATCTTGTTTAGGCATTTTTCAAAACATTTTTTTGGCAATATTAATGTTCCCATAGTTGGCATACATATCTACAAGGCCAATGCCCACAATATCTACATGAAACCCTTATTATTGTGAATCATATTTATGAATCAAAAGATTGGTGTAGTCTTCTATGAATGTTTATTAACTATTTCTCTCATTCGATGGAGTGCAGGTACAACCAAATAGGTATTTGTCAGATATGTCCTCCTTGAGAGAGGGAAATTCAGGAAGTGTTGGTTGTAGAGCCTGATTATCTTCCTGATTCAGAGGTCCTTGCTTTCAGCCGTGTTTATACCCCATGAAGTATTTACACCCCAAAAGTATGTACTCTTCCCATGGCAGAATGCAGAGGTACCCTACTGCTTGAAGTCATCAAGAAGTCTGAGAACAGCCGAGATTTGGTGAAATTAGAAGTCACGATGAGGTATTTAAGGGGTGGCTTACAGAAATAAAATTATAAAGTATATTATAATTTCATTGTAATCTGGTAGATTCTGAAATTTATAGATCCATGGATCTAACTTGATAGAATTATGTTAAATTTTTTTTGCCTAAGAAGGCAACCCTCTTTTATGTGAGAGTATTACTTGGTATGGTTGATAGAGGGAATATTATGCAAGGAAGGTGAGAGAAAGAGGAGGAGGTTACAGCGGGTTTTGTTGTGGATTGTATCCCTTCATTTTGCTTTGGATAGTGCTCTAAAGGAAGGACACAGCAATTTCTCACAGTGGGCCATGTAGCCCTGCTTAGATGGAATACGTAAATTTGTGTCTCTCTTGTATTGTGTAATGTATATGTTTTATTTACGCATTTTGTTTTATTTTATTGCTTTCTGATCATTTTTCCAATATGGCTAGTATCCCGAGCCTTAAAAGGTAACTCTGAGAAAAGAGAAGGGTTCACACAGTTAGAGTGGGAGCAATGGCCAGGAAGATGGAAGTTTAAATTAGAGAGGATGCTCCGGTCTCCATCCTCCTCCATCCATTCCGTCCATTCCTCCATTCCATGTCCATCCATTCCATTCCTTTCCATCCATCTTCCATCCGGCCATTCCATCCATCGTCCATCCATCCATCCTTCCATTCCATCCGTCCATTCCATCCTTCCTTCCGCCATCCATCCTCCTCCATTCCATCCATTCCGTCCATCCATTCCGTCCATTCCATTCCATTCCTCCATTCCTTCCATCCATTCCATCCATTCCTTCCTCCTCCATCCTTCCTTCCTGTCCATCCATCCATCCTCCATCCATCCATCCTTCCTCCTTCCTCCAGAGAGGTTTAGAATGAAGAATGCAAAACAGTTAGTACACCTTTATCTGACCATCTCAAATTAAACTAAAGAAATGTAATCCCAAGACGAGGAGAATGGAATACATCGATTCCCGTAATTCTTGGTGGTTGGCTGACTTGTTGAGTATGCAATGATACTGGACGGATATTACTTTTATCAGAGTAGGAGTTGTAGCCGAGGTATATAGACAATCGGAGTAAAGAAAATTGGGAGGCGATAAAGTGGATTCGGAGTATTTGAGAGGTCTTACTACACATGCATTATGTTTGGAGGTTAAGACACTTTTCTACAAGGATATGTTGAGTTGAGATATACATGGTGATAAAAAGGCGATTAGGAGAACACCGAGGAGGTATATTTTCTTATGCGGTGGAACAACATTGAAGTTGGATTCAAAGCTGCCAAAAGGTTATTTACTTTCAACAGGCCGGTATGTTGCTACTCACAGGAAGGCTAGTAAAGAGAGATGATTTAATTCCTGAAAGGTATTAGCCGGAGGAATTGGGAAAGAAGCGGAGAGCGACCAGGGTGTCTTGCTGACGGTCAGTGCCATTCTGCTTACAGCTTCGACCTTCCATTGAGATGGGCATATCACAGTTAAGTACCACTTCTGATCGCCTTGGAGATGGACAATTAGAAGATGGAAAGATGCACTATAGCGAGAATCCTACTGAGACATGTTAACAAGGGAGTAACCAGGAAGAAACAGAGTTCTTGCTCAGTTTCAACGTTGATCTTCGAGAAATTTGCGAGTCGAAGATTCAGTCGACATATCACAATGATGGAGTTATTGGGAGAGTCTCAAGATAGAGGAGATTGTTAGTTGTGGAGCTGATTATCTTCTTGATTGGAGTCCTTACTTTCAATAGTGTTTATATACCCCATGAAGTATTTACACCCGAAGTATGTACACTCTTCCACTGTGAAGTCTTAATTAAAAGTATATTGTAATTTCATTGCCTTAAATCTGGATCATTCATTATAAGATTGCTTGAGATCTAACGGTAGAGATTATGTTGAGGTTTTGCCCTAGAAGACAACCCTCTTTATAAAGGGAAATGTATTGCGGCTATAGTTGATGGAGAATATTGTATTACGAGAGGAGGAAGGCATGAAAGGAGAAGAGGAAGTGCAGTAGTTTTGTTGTAGGTTGTATCCCTTCATTTTATTTGATAATAAAAAGGAAGGACACCGGGGGAATTTTCTCTCACACAGTGGGTAGTAGCCCTGTGAGTGAACCAATAATCTGTCTGTCTCTCTTTGATTATGACTACATGTTTTATTTACGCATTTGTTTTATTTATTGCTCCATGATCCTGTTATTTTCCTAAGGAAGACTAGAAGCCCAGAGACATCTAATACTGGAAGCCTAAAAGGAGGGAATCAACTAAGATATCAAAATAATAGAAAAAATTCAAACAAAGTGGAATTTTCTTAACTAGAAGGTTATCGATATTAATTATGATGATAGGACCATAGGCGTATCAGGGTGCTTATGAGGGTACCAAACAATACAGTGAAGCGATAGGTACCCAAAGGATCTTCCTTAATCTAAACCTGATTTTGTGAAACGAGAGGATATTGGATTGCACCATGCGATGTTACACACATTTTGAGTTGTTTTGAATGGATAATCAGCATAAAAGTGGAGTTAAGACAGGATGTATTGAATTGATGGAGTATGTCAAACCTACTCTGATTACAAAGATTGGATGTTGGTGAGTCCAATATATCACATGATATGCCACGGAATCACGAAGTGTCATATAGGTATTATAGACAATAATCAAAGAAATAAGGGGTAGTTGTACATTCCGCAGAAGGCTAAAAGCATCGGGGAATATTAAAGGTTATAATGATGCCTAGAGTCTGGAATAAACAACCCGATTTCATATTTGAAGAGGCGTGAAGGTATGTACGTGTGTGCCATAAAATATCTCTAAATGTCTAGCCAGAGGAAAGAGTTGTTGATCAATTCTAATTTGAATCAAATGATACAAAATGTTTTTTTTATTATGGGAGTAGTACATATAGCATTTCACCAAACCTGTAATTAATGAATCTAATATTTATGTTTTGGCTAATATTTTTGTTAATGTTTTCATTTTGATATAATGATATAATGATATGTTCATCAAATATAAAACAACATAGTTTTAATTATGTTTTTGAAATTAATTGGTTTGTATATCATTAATTTTTCTATATTTTTGTTGCGGTCGGTGCTAATCCAGCCAAGTCCCCAATGGATGGAGGAAGGACACACCATCCTCTAGGCAATAGGTATACCTCATTTTAATTATGTTTTTCAAGACTCTGTTGGTTTTAGATTTGATATTAATATTTTCAATCTCTTTTGTTGCAGAGTTGTTGATGGGGCAAGTCGATGGATCAGTCAAACACCATCCTCGAGCGGTGTACAGTATGAGAGTGCCTGGAATTAAATGCAAAGCGTATGTTTTTAATTATGTCTTTTAAGTCTATTAGTTTCATATCAATATTAATGTTTTCTATATTTTTGTTAGACTGGAGTAGTGATGTTAGCAAGTCACGATGGATCGAGCCACCATTCTCAACCTATTTGGTATAACCCATAGTAATTGTATAAATTAAATATGTTGTATTATTATGTTTTTGAGTAGTCTAATGGTTTTCATTCGATATTAATATTTTCTATATTTATGTCATAGGCTACTTATCCATCAACAAAGCAATCCATAGATATAAATGTGGATGATATCATGTGCGATGTTTACATCACATCATCGCTTAACCCATTTCAAATGTTAAAGAATTCCATTAAAAATGCAAAATCCTTCATCGGTATTCATTGGTACTTCTGGATGAGATTAGAGGAAATATTGATCGTTTGATGATGATAACTCAATCCTTGAATGTAAGTTGTGGAATCTTTAATTAGAAGATAAAATTCATTTCTGGTTTTATATTTTCTACTAAATTATATATCATGAACTAAAATATGGTTTTGTTTTAGGAATATTATGTGTCCAATACTTGTAGTGAGGCATGCTAGTACTATTGATGCTATTGATGAGTCGTCACATCATGAGCATCTAACACCATGTGCATATGATCATGTGCCATTATTATTGATTGAACAATGATGACACATGTGACTTTTGAGGAGAAGTAGGTGCACCTCATTAGTGGTATACCAAATCATGAAGGAATAGGAATTGAGAGTCGTCGTGAGGAGACTAGTATTAATATTACTCAAACAGCATTTCCTAAGATCTTCACCATCTTTAGCAGGAACACTAGAGACCACATTTTTAGTGGACAAAAATATCGTTCCCATAAATATAGAGAATATCCCAGTTATTTAAAATGCTATTATATATAATCTCAGTAAGAATTTACTTATAGATCATTATTTTTAAACTAATGATCACATGACCGTTTTGCAGAAAATGATCTTTTTTATAAACTTCTAAATAATTGATCCCTTTGAGATCTGGACCCCACCATCCTTGCAGTCAGGATAAACCAAAGTAAAATTTTAAGATAGAAGCTCATTAATCCTTGATTGGGTTGATAGGTGAGACCTTTAACCAAGTAGGAGTCCTTGAAAGGCAGCCAACATATAAAGTTGTGAGGGATAATGCATGGATTCATCCAGAAATGCACCCACAAATTCATGGCCCTCCATTATTCTAGTAAGAATTAAAATCCCTGCCTAAGATGATAGGAAGGAGAGTTAAAAGGAAATACCCAGGAGCGAGGTATCTGATGCTTTAGAACAATCCATAATTATATATTTTATTACTCTTTATTTTACACATGGGAAATTTGCACAGCTTATCTAAAGTATATTTCACAAACTTTTTCACATAGAACGGAATAAGAAAAACATGGCGGCTAAAATGATCATTAGTTATCAATGCAGTGGCGGAGTTATAAAATATCAATAGCTCAAATGTTATTATCCAAATAATAAATTGCAAATAAATTTGTTTTATTTCCAAAAAGCTAAGATGGTCTCTTATGCAAAATTTAGGATTGATCGATTCAACAAAGTTCCCACGAAGAAAACTTAGAAACTTGAGACTGTGTAAAACTGCGAGGATGTTAGTTGGTTATCCCGAAAGCTCTTTAGGCGTTGGAAAACACAATCTTCCCGATTGATCCATCTTACTTGTGGCAGGTAAATAAAATCCAACCGAGTTATTCACAAGATCGGTTACTTGTGCATCTATTCATTATTAATTTTGGACATAAAATATTGAGTTTTCAATTTTGTTTGGAAATAGAAGTGACAATACATAATGTGTTGAGGATGGAGACAATCAAAGGCCATGTTGTGCATCTCAGTAATGGATGTATTCATGTGCTACCAAAAACTTAGTATGAATTACAATTTAAAGTATTTACTAGAGTTGTGTATTAATTGTAATCTTGTCTTCAACTCGGAGGATCATCGCGAGGAGGAGTCATCATGTAAAGATGGCTGATTAAGATAGGAAGATGAAATTGTGACAATTAAACTGGCCCCATAAAGATGAAATAGCACCACTCTTGTATTGTTTTATTAATGAAATACTTGTAATGATAATAATAAAATATATCGATTTAACATTTCTTCATTATTGTAGTATATCATGGCACCTTGCAGTAGCATCCACATCGTGAGTACACAAATTGACAAACAATAAGACAAGTTGCAGAGAAGCATTAAAGAACTAATGAAGTTGTAGAGATGTCCCCAGTTGAGTTGAATTTGTAGAAAAGCAAAGGCCAAAAAGTGATTGTAATAAAATTTTGAGATATTATTTTGATATTATAAAACTAATGTCTAGAATATTTTTCCCTCTGAGATGAATAGTGAATGAATGATTTTATAAGTACTTAATGGAATGGATGGTAGATGTTTATTTATGGTGAAAAACACATGTTGCACATAGAGATTCAATTTATTTTCAAGTCTGAAGCATTAGGCATGGGGTGGAGTGATGTAGGGGAAGTGGGGAGCGCAGGAAGGGCCATGAACCACCTTCACATGGTTGGCCATGTTTAGAAGAATATTAAACTATTCTTGAAACAAAGAGGCTCAATAAAAGATGTGCTCTTTATTCTTGTAAGATTATAGATTCTTATGCGATTTTTGAATGCATGTCTATATTTAAATTCTTTTCTCAGGGGCTGGCATTTCTGTTTTGTGATTTCTACGACTTCTGCTTGCAAGAATTGCAGTACGATCTACTGGCAACTTTTGTGGATAAGATGCTTATCAATTGTGCTAAAGAATTACAATACTCATGAATCTGTCCTTTATATATTTATTTTTAGTTATTTACCTTTCATGTGCATTATGATGCTACTTCATTTATTATTATCGTAGTTTATTTCATTCATTAAAGTTATGCATCATTATCCTAACAAACCTAATTCTCACTTACCCTACCAACCCTTTCCTCTCACCCTTTCAACCCTTGGCGTAACCTATCTTTGATCATCCCAACATGTACCACATCTTTTCTTACCCTACCAACTCAACCTAACCTAGCACACCCTTACTTAGTCTAACTAAACCTAAATTAATTGTGTATTAGATTGAACCCAGCCAGACGCAGTTGATGATGGCTTGTACCATTTCATGCTGATAGGGTGAGCAACTTATCCCGAATGTGCCACTTCATAGAAACCCTAAAGCCTTTTTCATCCATGTCTACAACCTTACTTAAGTAAATATGATATTATTCTATGCGTTGAATGCATAGGTGAGAATCCACTAGCATGGGGTGATGGTGATCAATCAACCAAAAGTGCATATTAAGATACAAGAAGGGACTAGGGGTTCACCATCCACCCAACATGAAATGAAACACATTCCTAGCATGGTGTAAACAATTTATAGAAACCACTGACATAACTCCTTGCCATCATGACCAAATCTTCAAAACCAAGAACACCATGGGCTTTATGACCACTTTATTCCTTGAGGGTACAG
This sequence comes from Picea sitchensis, assembly GCA_010110895.2. NCBI lineage: Eukaryota > Viridiplantae > Streptophyta > Pinopsida > Pinales > Pinaceae > Picea > Picea sitchensis. The sequence goes on along the minus strand of SNQJ01S0085743.1, from coordinate 14,064 downwards.
CATCAAGAACACCATGAGCTTTAACAAGCCACTTTGTTCATGAGGGTACAAATCTTCAGCCCTAAAAAAAAATTCCATGCAAAATCAAGACTTTCACAAGCCACATCTATCCATTGTTGGATAGGCCTAATAAAAATGCCACCATCATCAATCTCTTCAGTACCTGCAAAATCACCCTTGGAATCTTCAAGGAGGAGAGGCCTAGAACCCTCCAAGATCATGGGAATATTTCAACTAAAACAATTGACAGAAGGAAAAATATGATCATAGAAGAGAACAATTAGTGTGATGAGAACTTTCCCTCAATGATGAACTGATTGAAGTTGTTAATCTATGACTAGATTGTGAAGATGAATGGTCTCCACCACCTTTTGCAATTGCTTTTGAATTCTTAGTTGCCAATCTTGTTCTAGCACCTATAGCCATTGCTTTTGTTGGCTTGGAAAGTTTTATATAAAAGACAAATGTAAAAATAAATTTTAACCAAAGAAAAGACTTGTTAAGGTTGTTACATGTTTACAAAATGCAATCTAGAAACACAAAAATAGTATGATAAAGTGGTTTTCCAGTTTCATTTAATAGCTACTTGCAAAAACTTGCTCTAGATAAGACCATGTGTATTTTGTTACATGTTGGATTTTTGGAATATTTTGTGCATTTGAACTCAATTCAGAATCGGGATCCTACAAAATTCAATGGGAAATTATTCAAAAACTAGTAATGCATGTACACCAAAGGTAGTAGCAATGTTATTTAGTTGGATGTATATAACATTATGACTTAGAACATACTTTGGAAGGTTTTTGTTAGCATTGTAGTATATATTATATAATGCATTATTATTGGTGTACTTCAGTTGATTAACTGCACCAACAACAAACCTCCTCTAAAAACACCATAAGTAATATTAACCACTATGAATTAATTGTAGAGGTTTATACTTCTACTTTTGCCCAAATATGACTCCATTTTTGCACTTATTGTTTTATAGTGCACCAATGTGTACCATGATTTTGACTTTTCGCTCCTTTGATTGGTTATTCTTCTACACATTATGGGGCATACATTGATACCTCATGTGTTGATGGTTTTTATCATTGGTCCTTTTTGGCATTAGAAACTACTTAGGTCATAATTATGTCATGTTAATGTTCAAGGGAAGAATTTAACTTGCATCAACCATTCCTCAAATGTCTTAACCATCCATGTCAGCCTTGATAGTGTCAAGTTGTACTTAGTGGTTTTATCTCACAAGATATGATCCAAAATCAACTCATGTTTCTATTTATATCTCATTTCAGTTGATGAGGGATGCCTCAATGCCCTCCTACTAATGAATCTCTTCCTATCAACCTCTACCCATTATTCTAGGAAGAAAATTTAGAGACCATTATAGTAGCCTAGGGCTTGTAGTCCTCAATGGTCTATTCCTTCGCAATTGGTAGTGGGTATCCATCAATTATCCCTACTAGGATGATTCTACAAGTGTTTGACATCAACACACCTATATTCACTTGTTAGACTATACTAGTGTACCTTGGGGCCCATTATCATCATTTATGGGTTATCTCATGTTTGTAAACAATATTGACACTAATGATCGATGATTAGACAATTTCCCCCATGCTCAACTTCATATAATTTATTCATATGGGTAGATTCATACTCATAGTTGGTTTGGATTAAAGACCTAGGGCTATGGTGCCATCCCTTTTTGGGGTTGTTGCCTAAGTTTATTATACAATACCACTTTCTTATGGGTACCTTGGAGAGCCAAGTTTGCATCGGCGCTAGTTTCAACAATTCTCCTGAAGTACACTAAAGCATAGATCCATTGTGTGTCTACTTGTGGCTATGACCATGTTTTGACATGGATCCACTATGTATTCTTTTTGTGGCCATGGTTTTTCATATTATCTTTCATGGATCTATAGTGTATTTCATTGTGGGACCATGCTTGTTTTCACTTGAGCATGGGTATGCCCGCCTCGAGAAGATTTTTTCGTTTGATACTATGGTCTTTGATTGTAGCTATTTTCTTATCAGACTCCTTCTTGGCCTACTTGTATGCATCCTCTCCACTTTATAATGATTTTTGGCCATCAACTCCCCTTTTGACATCACACATTAGGGGGAATCTATTATACATATATGCGGTTTCCCTTGATCAAATCATCTAAGTTAGGCCAATACACACATTTTTCCAAAGTTTATTAAGCTTCTCTAGAATTCAATTCAACCCTTTACTACTCACTATAGTTGTTCCTAGTAACAATCATGAGTCTGTGGGTTTTTTTAATAAAAGTTGTGACATGGTCGTTCCCCTTCAATACTAAACTCGTGAGCACCCTTAAAATACCTCGAAAGAGTAAAAATTGCACATGATGCACCATTTTCAAGTAGGGATCATGTATGTCTCATGCTTGCATGACATGCATTCCACTTTTCCTCGAACATATCACATCCCTATTCATACAAATAAGAGGTCCAAGGTTGACAAAAGGGTTGGCAAAAAAAACACTATTACTCTAGAGAAATTACTAGACTTTGGAAATATTATCTTTGGCCCTTGTTTTCTTTATGCTTCACTAGAATTAGCCATTGGTTCTCTAAGCTATGATTGGGTGAATAATGTGCATATTAGTTAATTAAAAATTATGAATTGTTCATGAAAAGGAACATGGCATTTTATACAAGCACTATAAGAAGATAGGAAAGGTGGCCATGGGAGGTACCTTTATGCACCCTAATGATGGATGGATGTGATAATGCTCAAAATTTTCATGGATAACTGGTGAGAGTGTGGTCTAATTGTGAAAAATCATGATTATTTTTTGGTTATTGTTGTGGTGGAGAACCCACATTGCTCATTGGAATATTTGCACAATGCATGGGTGAAGAGGGTAAATGTATTTCATATTTTCTATGTTATGACCCAAGGGCGGCATATATGTGGATAAATGTATATGATATGATCCCAAGGGGGGCATATATGGGCCTAAATGTACATGTAAAGTGTAAATATATATGTAATGGGGTTGGCCTAGTATAAAAGGGACCTCATTTGGAATTGTGAATAGCTATATATAAGAGATCATGTATTCATTATTATGGCATGTAAATTAGAAGTATGGAAGGTATTTGGTTATTTGGAGGGGGTTCCCCTATTCTTTAAGAAGTTATTGTGTAAATTACCTATATTGGAGTTGTGCTCCACGCTCACATTCTATACATGGTGTGTACTTCTTTTCTGTTATGATAATTTAAGTATTTGGTTCATTACATTTGGTATCAAAGCACCGATCCTAGGGATTTTCTTCCTCAAGATAGTCATTTTGGAATTTTCCCTATAAATATTTCATGGAGAATTTTCAAAAAGAGAAACCTAGAGGATATTTACAATACTTATCATAGGATCTTTGGTACAAATTTCACCTTATGGGTCATTGTACTTTCAGAAATACACTATGTGGAAGATAGGGTATCTAACTAGTCCTATTGACTAGTCTCAAATAGGTGTTCTGAGTAAAACAGTCATAACTTCTTCATAGAGGATCCAAATTGAGTGAGACAACATGCATTGGGCATTGGACAGGCTGTAGTATTTCTGGTACAATTTTCAGAATTTTATATCAATTATTGTGTGTAGGGCATGCTGTACAAGTGCGCTCACCTAGAAAGGACAAAAATCAGCAAGGTGTGGGGAAGTTACCATAACTTCCACTTGGCACATCCAATTTTGGTCAAACATGTGGCATTGCAGAGAATAAATTTCAGAGTTCTACAAGTCGCAATTTTAGACTCAAAAGGGCTGAAATTGCAGAGATACATCAGAAGGAAGGTAGGTTGGGAGGACAAACTCCAAATCAGGGTTTCAAATGTATGTTCAATTAAAACTATCATAACTTGTGATTGGAATGTCTGATTGAGCCGATTCAAAATCCATTGGAAAGATAACACATAGAAGAGCATATTGGAACAAGGATTACAACTGTTTGAGATATTTAAACTTAATATATGGAGGTTGTAACTTGAGTCTTGGGTTAGACCTCAATTAAGAATCAATGGCAATAACTAACTTTAGTGGAGATGAAGGCAATGATAAAACCAATCACGGGGAATGGTTGAGAATAATAAAGAAAAATTGGAATACTCCTTTTGGGGAAAGGATTTGTTTGTATGGTGAAGTTGTGATCCATATGGATATCGATGGCCATCCACCTTTTCCAACTGGCTCAAAACAATTTTCTGGCAATTTTGGCAATTTACTATTTTTAGTAGTTTTCAGTTCTGGGGCCATTTTGAGGGCCTAAATGAAGGTTTATCGGGATAGAGATTCTCAATGATAGCCTACAAAATGATTGAGGCCCCAAAATTAATCTCCTCGATGATACATTTCCAACGGGCTGTCATACGCCTAAAACGGAGATCGTATGCAAAAGTTATGACCCCGGGAAGTTAATGTACTAACTTACCCAAACGGGGCCCACATGACTTTTGGCGCTTCATCTCCTAGGGTTAGGTTTTTGGATGTATAGGGTTTTTGGCATTCCTATTTATTGTAAAAGGCCTTCAGAGCCTCATTATAATCATCTTCTTGTGAATGAGTGCAGTCGTCGCATCTCTTCTCAGAGATAAGCCACCACCATTCCAACAAGCTTGTTTCCGCTGCATTTTACAGTTTCAGCTTATTTCAGTATTAAATAGAAAACCAGTTTTATTGTATATATATTATTTTGTGTTAAGAATCTGTTAATGATCTGTATTCATTTTGTTCTACTCATAAAATCCGGATCAAGTTGATAAGTGGTGGTATAGCTTTCATGAAGATACTAGAAGAAGCACCACATGGGAAGTATTTGAAGAATTATTCTCAAATAAATGGATCAAGGATAGAAAAATGGAGGAGATGCATAAAATTGAAGTGGAATTAAAGGAATCAAAAGAAAATGTCTCCAAATTGCAAAAGGATAATGAAGATCTAAGAAAATGTATTACAAATAAAAACGATGAGTTTTCCAAGATGCAATCCCTTAATGAATCACTCATTAAGGAGGTTAAGAACTTAAAGTAAGAAAAGAATAGTAAATCAAAGTGGAAAAATGATGAGTTAAGGGAAGTTTTGAAAAAGAAAGATGAAGAGATATTTAGACTATGAAACCATAATAAAAAATTATTGGATGAGGTCAAGAGATTGAAAGAAGAAAAGAAGCATTGTCAAAATCAAGAAAAAGAAAGGATTTTGGATTAAGAATCCACCAAAAGACTTGAATAGGAAATTTGCAAGAAGGTTGAATAATCCCCAAATACCAATGAGGTAAAATCAGAAATGCAATCCAGAATTGAATAAGGACATCAAAATTTGATAAATGTGGTGACATGGCAACTTCAAAAAGAGAAAGAAGACAAGATTCAAGAAGGTCACCAAAAGATACTTGAAGAAGTTGAACTCCATCTAGAGGATGTACATGCCAAATATGATGATATTATCTCCAAATATAGAGTAATCAAATACCAAGTAAAAATTATCGAGGATGTCATTATCTCTAAAAAGAAGATAGATGAAATGCATGTGCAGAGTGAAGGAAGACCATCAAATGTGAAACCATATCGACACCCTCATTACCAGGAAACATTTCAAGGAAGACAAGAAGGAC
>SNQJ01S0085742.1:10414-23469 GCA_010110895.2 Picea sitchensis | reverse complement strand
TAATAATAATAATAATAATAATAAGAACAACAACAACAACAACAACAACAACAACAACAACAACAACAACATCTTATTTGTGGGACAATGGACCTCCTCCTCTCAACGATTTGACTGGTAAAGTCTACAGAGGTATACATACCCTACCCCCTCTGGATTTGAACTTGTAAACCATTTAGGAGGAAACACGTGTTCTTAACCATTATGCCCACTCAANCACCTGAACTAAACCTAATTGACAAATGATTAATAAGTATATATTAAATAAGTATCCACATTAAATAATAATAATAATAATAATTTATTTTTAAGGTAACGGCCAAGCCAAACACCAAATTGGTGTATGAGACCCCCTCCGCCCAGCGATTTGACTGGTAAAGTCTACAGAGGTATACATACCCTACCCCCTCTGGATTTGAACTTGTAAACCATTTAGGAGGAACAACAACAACAACAACAACAACAACAACAACATATTATTTGTGGGACAATGGACCTCCTCCTCTCAACGATTTGACTGGTAAAGTCTACAGAGGTATACATACCCTACCCCCTCTGGATTTGAACTTGTAAACCATTTAGGAGGAAACACGTGTTCTTAACCATTATGCCCACTCAAGATGTATAAGAACATAAGGATGATTTTCATAGAGGTCTAAAATGAATTTAAAATGTATGTAGGGGTGTAATAATTAAAATTGCAATGAAATATAGAAGCATGTATCAATAGATTTCACGGTAGTCAAGTTTCCATGTTCTAAATTTATCTCTCACATACATTTATAAGAAGAAAATAATATTATATTGCAGATTCATAAATAGAGAAATAACACTTATGTTTTAACAATAGAAATTGTAAGAAACTAACTATGTATGAGAAAATTTCCACCCAACCATAAACATCTATTAAAGAGACCACCCTAAGTTAGGCTATGAGGCCAGATGAGCAAAGGAACCAAGATACTCACTCAACCCAACCCATTTTCTCTCATGGCTCAGACAATCTTCTCACTACAGACCACTCCAAGCATCTCATCTAGTCATCAAACAACCATGACATTCTCTTACATTCTCCTAAACAACATGAGTAATATTTTCCCTTTCTTTACTAAACATTCCCTCATGGATATCCTTCCTTTCTAATACCCTTCAATGTAGGTAGAAAGAGCCCAATTTTTTGAATGCTTTATGGGAATAACTTGAAAGAATAACACTTAGCTCTCAAGCATCCAATGGGAAACAAATACACCATGGGTGAAGGACTCCTAAAATTTTTAACCTCTTTGCTCCTCTACAACCATCTTTCTCTCATCCAAGGTCTACAACTCCTCTTTCATAGTGCTAATTTTTCTCCATTTCTAGATTTATTAATGGTTAGCAAGGGAGAATGCATCATGAGCATGTCTTGAGTGAACGTATGTCTCGGAATCATAGAGTGAATAAAACATTAAGGGAGAGTTGATGGAAATGATGGTTGACATTCCTTTGGACAAAAGAATGAAGTACTCTTACACTTCCCCTTAATTGTACTCAACCCATGCTACAATAACTATGTGAGAAGACTTCCCCACCAACCTCTATATGTATTACATGATTGGGTTTCTAAGTCTATGAAGGTGGATAGGTTCATTTAAAGCACATGATGGACAAGAAATGAGATGATAGGCTAACACTTAGAATTAAGTGATTACTCTCTCATAGGCTCTCTTTCCTCTTCCCTTCTAGTGGAATTATAGCCATTTGCATTTTTTCTATCTAAGACTATGATAACTATCTTGGACCATTATATATTATATTCCAACATTAATATTTACCTCGCTTGATTTTACTATGGAAACCTTACTTGAAGTCACTGCAAGGTCCATGTAAGTATATTTACATCATTTCCACATGCCTAGCCATTCACTAGTCAAGTATTAGTCTTAAGCTTTGCAGCAAGAATCCATGCAAGCATATTTACATCATTTACACACATAGTCATTTATTTAAGATCACATGACTCAACTCCTGTCATTTTAACCACATGTTTACAATTTATATCTAATCTAATCCAATACATTTCATGTGTCTAAATTGAATTATTACAAAATTAATTATTCACAAAAAATATCGAGTATTTTTATGTGGCCAATTCCTAACAACTTGTTTGCTACTACAACTTTTTGTAATTGGGTGAACTATATTATGTTGTATTTTATTCATTAGTGTCATGTGCTATAATGGTGGTCATCATAATTGATTTATATTTCTTGAATTCCTATTTTACTTTATATGTTTGTTCCCTTTAGTTTTGAAAGATTACTTATCTTTTATAAGGTATCTATGATGTTAGTAGAAAACATGTATGTTGTCTTTAGAAGGAGATTGTGCCAATATACCAATGTAGATTCATCTTAACTACATATCTGTCATACACCAAGAAGGATTAAATTCCTCAAGGTGAAAACATTTCCTCATGTTTTTCAATCTAAAAAAAGTTAAGATGTATCAATGTATAAAGTCGATATAAAAATATTTTACTTAAGGTCGACATTGCAATATTTTATTTATGGTTGACATTGAAATATATTTTTGTTATTAATATTTTTTAAATGTCTCATGTCAACTCCATGTTGAGCACGGAATAAATTACATATCTCCCTCATATTGGGTTGCAGAAAGTGCCTCTTGGTGCAATTACATATATTATCAAAATATAGCATAATGATAGGAACAAGTTACACATACAAGCAAGGATGGCATCTCAAGATAAGTGTTGATACCATGATAGGATGCAATGGATTAAAAAATTGAGGAATTGCAGAAAAAGATTTGCTAGATGAACCATTCACCATTTGAGACTTGGTACAAAAGAAGGTAATAGAGAAACTCTGTCAAGATCCTAGCGAGAATATGAGATTCTATCAATGTGAGATCAATCAATGATTACTTACCCATAACAACAATACCTCTAAGAAAAAATATATATGAAAATAAGAATAAATTGAGGATGAGATGGATGTGATGATACTTTGTCCTATGCATGAAGATGTAAAATAAAGTGTTACGAGGGAAAAACTCTCTGTACTTCAACCCTTAGAAGGAAGATCTCTCCCTAGTGGAGTCGCCATTTTTGTTATGAGGGAAAAACTCTCTATGGCCAAGGGTAAACCACAACAGACAAGTATGACTGCAGAAATCAACTCAATTCCAACATATTCTATATAAACTAATGTGCAATATAAGAAAGAGGCCTACCTCAATCCAATGTTCGATGATGTTCCACCGTTGAGCACTTTGACCCAAATCTTTATACCTGCAAGAAGTTCTTGACAAGAAAGCAGAGCAAGTATACAACGATAATATAAAAGGGGTTAGCACATCAGATAGCATAATCCATTAATAAACATTACAAACACGCCCATGGATAATAATCATATATTTGCAAGATATCAATAGGACGGGAAAGGAGTATTTCTATCAATAATTGATCAGCATAAGTGAAAATGATACAGACTTCTGTGTCGGCACGGTTCGAAACCAAGAAACCAAGTTCCTTCCAACTGGGTCTCCACCACTTCAATCCTCCACCAAAGGAAAGCTCATAGGAAAGAGGCAATGAGGTCCTCTCAACAATAGGGAAAGAGCTTGGGGGCTGAACACTGTGTTCAAACTTGAGGGATAGAGGGATGCAAACTCAATATGAAGTAATTTCTCCAGAGTAACTTTTCTCTTAAAGTTGAATGTTTTCTCTCCTTTTCCATAGGTCGAAATTGTGCTCTTATAGCCTTCAGGATGCAACTGAAGGGTCGAGTCGAAATGTTTCCAGTATATGGAAGGCCAAGGATCAGAGATCTCCTATCGTGACATGGAAACCCAACCTCATTTTGTATTTTATGGCACAAATCTCGATGTACACAAGCTGTAGTGGATCAACAAGCGTATACGCCTCTTGCATAGTAGATAGGGAGCGTATATGTGGAAAAATGTATATTTTTAGCTCTGGATTCATCAAAAGGGGATGATAAGTCTGCAAAGGGAAATGGAAAAAGGTCCTCTGTGCAAGATAACAATGGTGAGGCAAATCTTGCTATAACATATGCCCCCTAATGTGTGAGATCAGAGGAGTATATGCGATGACCGAAATACATTATAAATAACCCAGAAGTGGAGTGGTAGAGAACCAGCTGGATGAACTCAATTACTCATTACATTATGTACTGACTTTGCATACATAGATGCCAAGAATACAATGCAGATCCATGTGGAAAATATACCAAACAAGTGTTCATGGCCATGAAAGGTAAACACAAATGTGGTTACATGCCAAAAGTTGTCATAGTCACGAACAAGGCCTAGTGAAACCAGTCTCAAAATCAATCTGAAGATATCTGTATACCACGGAGTACAATTTGATCTCCCATGATCACTGAAGTCAAATAGGTACTGGTCCAATGAAGGGGAAGCAACAACTCAGGAAAGTTGCAACCACATAGTGATGTCTTCAAGTCTTCTACATTATCCGCCAAGGGTGCAAGTCTACATCATGTGAATAAATGAGTTGAGGTCGAACACGATGAGACATCGTTTGATTACCGGTCATTGAGGTATACCATTAACAAAAGCGAGACAACCTACCAATAATGAAAGTAGGTATCAAGGCACTGAGTACATTTCTACAAGTGTGAATAAAGGAGTTGATGTCGAACACTTGAGAAATCCATTGATCAGGAGACATTGATGTATTCCCATCTGTCAATGGTGAGAGAGCCTGCCACTAATGATTGCAAGCCTCAAGGTACTCATAAAACTCTAGGTCCCATATCCAGAATAAATGATCTGAAGTCGATGGAAAGAGACCCGCTGAAAGGAGAGCATTGAGGCATCTCTCATCAGTTAGAATGAGGAACAAAGAAGGAGCTTCATGATTTGGTGGATATCGGACGAAGAACATGTTCATGAACCAACGACCCTATGCGTATTTCGCATGTACCAAGTGCAAGTGGTACACGAAAAAGACCCTTTGAATAGCAGCCAATGATGAAAACTGCTGACAAAGGCGAGGAAACCATCAATAAGGCTAATGGCAACCAATACACTGCATGAATCCCAAAGTGTGAATAGATGTCTTGTCGTCGAACACAAGGGAAGCCACCCAGTCAACGACCAATGATGAAGTGTCGATTGTTGGGTTTAAGGTGACCTACCAATGATGAAAGTATGGCCAGGGTGCATGATAAGACCAAAGTCTCATGTGATTCTGAGACAAAACTGAGGATATGGCCGACATGCGAAGTCAATATTTCTGAGGAGTGGCCGACACAGGTTGATAGACTTCCTTTGAACAAGAGCATGAGACATATAGTGGACTCCAGCAGCATGGACTCAATGATGTGACAATTAGATGCAGGATGCATCCATAATGTTCTCTATAGGGACTGGAAGAGTAACCAGTCGGTAGAGAAACCTCTGTAGCGAGATCAACTTCCTAAGGCCATGCTAAACCCAAAATTTTGATGACACAAGGACTCAATAACTTTGTGCTCTGTTCAAAGCCGACATGACCGTTTCCAATTACAATATAGTACTCCCTTCCTACCCGTCGTCTTTTGTTTTTTCATAACAAATGAATGCTATGATACAGAGGAGGGAACGAGTGTCGCAAGTAAGAAAAACTAGTTCCAGCAGTGGAACGTACCTATGCTTAATGCAAGGGAATGCATGCAGGAGATGGACACTTTGGGTGATGTTCCCTCCAGGGTATAGGGTGTCAAATTGTGAAGGATATAAACAAGGCTCTACTTGGTTGAAGATGCAAACTGCTTAGGCAATGGTTTATGATGCAAAGCAAGAACCAGCTAAAGGCTCAATACTGCAAGCGAGGGAATGAGATGCAATCACAACTTAACACCAAAAAATGTCCTTTTTTATATCTTTTAGTCTACTTGGTGTGAAAAAGGGGTAAACTTGTGCCAAATAGACGTCTTTTCAAATCCAATTTACGAGTGTGAAAAAGACAAGTTCACTCGACAATCTTTTCAATTTTTGGTAGTGAGTCGGAAAAGAGCTTAACTAAGACTCATGACCTTTCAAGTCCAATTTAACGAGTGTGAAAGGGAAAAATCACTCAATAATATTTTCGGTTTTTAGAAAAGGAGTCTAAAAAGAGCTTAACTAAGACTCACGACCTTTCAAGTCCAATTTAACGAGTGTGAAAGGGACAAATCACTCGACAATCTTTTCACTTTTTGAATGAGTCGAAAAATAGCTTAACTCAGACTCGTTTGGAAGATTCTAGGCGGCAAGCCACGGGGGAGGCCAAGGCTCCCGTGTGGACCTTTTGTGGAATGTTGGTATCTTACGAAGAACCAACACAAGCTCGGGAAGACCCAAAGCTCTCCAAGTCGAGGAGGACAAAGTGATAACGAAGGTTATCGCCTTTGTGTTATATCAGATAATGTCTCTTAATGGAAAAGACATAGGTGGAGGCATTGAATACCCCACAAGACCATCCCAATCAAAGGGAACCTCGTCAAGACTTGGAGGGAGAGAACTCGGGAAGAGTAAACCTCTTTTTTTTTCAGAAGGTGAAGTAATATAAATGCTAAGGACATGGCATAGAAGGTATAGAACTAGAATCAAAAGAGCGAGATCGACCAAAAATTGCACTAGCACGACCGCTTCCTTAGACTTGTCACTCTCCAAGAGAAGAGTGGGGTCGATCGAATATTGCATCGATACAACCACTTCCTCAACCATTGGTTGAATAGAATGCGAGACAACAAGGTCAAGAGGTGCATCACCCCAAAAAATAGGAGTGTTGTCGGTCAAAGATTGCATCGACACGACCATTAGTTGAACAAGATGTGAGACAAGAAGGTCAAGAGACGCATCACCCCCAAACATAGGAGAGGTTTCGGTCGAATATTGCATCGACAGGACCACAGGTTGAACAAGACGCAAGACAATAAGGTCAAGAGACGCATCACCCCCGAACATAGGAGAGGTGTCAGTCGAAGATTGCATCGACACAATGATAGGTTGAACGGGATGTGAGACAACAAGGTCAAAGGACGCATCAACCCCTATAGGAAAAGGGGTGTCGGCTGAAGATTGCATCGACATGATTGTTGTATCAACCAAAGAAGGAATGAAGTGTTGTGAAACCATAGATGCCTCAGAACCCGAAGGGGCCTTAGGTGAGACCCACGCTTCTGGTATCCCAATAGTAATAGGACACAAACAAGTAAGGTGACTTCCTTCACAAGTCATGCAAAGGAATCTAGGCTTACGTCTAAGACGTCTAGGATTCTCAATCATATGAATGCCCCCATCATGACTTGTAGTGGTTGGTGACATGCTCCCAGCATGACTTGCAAAGGCTAGTATAAAATCCCCAACATGACTAGCAGAGGTTGGTGATGAATCCCCAACATGACTAGCAGAGGTTGGTAATGAATCCCCAACATGACTAGTAGAGGTTGGTGATGAATTCCTAACATGACTAGAAGAGGTTGGTGATGAATCCCCAACATGACTAGCAGAGGTTGGTGATGAATGTGCAGTGTGACTAGCAGTGACTAGACATGTGCCTCCAGCATGACTTGCAGCGGTTGGTTGCAGGTCTTCAACATGACTCGCAGAGGTTGTTGACCAATCTCCAACATGACTAGCAGAGGTTGGTGATATAATTATAGTATGACATGTAGTGACTGGACTTGTGGCGATGGTGAATTGCGACATTTGAGACCAAGGTCTAAGGAAAGATTGGTTCTGAGAAATTACAGGCCAGGAAGGATCCTGGTTTACACCCTGTCCCGGTCTGGCAGGATAGTATCCTCCTCCATATTGATGCATAAAGGGTTGTAAGGGAATTGACACTGAGGAAGCCGCTTGTGAAGAGAAAACGACATGACAAGGGTTACTCATGTGAGGATATATGTTGCCCCTAGACGAAGGAACTTCGTGAGGGGGGTTTCCCATACTATAAAAATAATCCCCCCTAGATGAAACACCATAGGGTAGACAGAGGTCCGCCATGGGAAAAGTGTTCGTAGGAACTGACATAGCGGAAGAAGGATAAGTGGACGGAGTGTAACAAGTAGAATGATTTCATAGTTGGGCACTTACTTCTTGCATAGTGGATTCATAGGAAGGAAGATTCCAACCTCCTACCGTAAGAGGTGTTTGAAGAATATGACTCCCACCAAACAGATAGGGATAAGAAGGAGGCATCATGCCCCCAGACCCAAAACTTGTATTCGCATAAGGAGGCGAGACAGAGAATGGCAAGTGCAAAGATATATCAGACATACCACGAGAAAAATGATTAGAAACCCAAGGCATTGACTGAGTACCATAATTCTGCATACCATAATGCAAAGTGGAAGGATCCATCCCCATGAAATGAGTGGACATCATTGGGGGGGTAGCAGTAAATGAGGGAGAAAAAGGAAATCCATTGTCCATGATAATGAAGACTCGGTATAGACTCCTAAGGAAAACTAATAATCAAAGAGCATACTAAAATATCAAACGACTAATATGCATGCAAACGGGCTAAAGTGGTTGAGTGGCCTCCCTCGCTAAAGAAGGTATGTCTCGTCCAAGAGGGACCTGAGACTCCCTGCTAAAGTTTGGAGGTAACAGAATCAGTTATAGGGGCCCTTGTGGGCTTAACAACCAGTCAGTCAGATCCCCCCGGAGAGGTAATCCTCCATAAAGGTTGTGTGTTGTCCGACCCCTATCTGACTCAGGATACAAGAAAAATAACCCCTGCAAGTAACCTATGAGATACCTAAGTCAAGCAACTAATCAACCACTGTATAACCGATGCACAAGCGAGCAGTCGTAAGTCCAGATCACCGTATGGGCGGGGTAGCAAAGCCCGAAACCTTGAAAGCACCGCCTCTCACAGAGGTATGGGTACTAGAAAGATCCTCAAATACGAATAAATCCATAGAAATATCTTTGACACTAGGTGAGTATCCAGGGGTTATCCCTTCAACTAACTTCGCGTGACCTCGTGATTAACTCCGGTGTGAGCGTAGCCTCCTGATATTACCAATTATACAATGGACTTCTCAATTCCCTGTCTCAGACACATATGTTGATTTAATTGCCTTAGAGAAGTTTACTCACAAAATCCTATTCCAAGGCACTAAATCCCAGGCTAGTTTGTGCACCCTAAAAATAAAATCATGACTAATCAATTTTAGTTTAAAACGTAAATTTTATTGGCCGTGGTTACTCAAAAAGGTATGGAAGTGAAACTCATGATGTTATGACTCTGCAAGAAAATAAATATGGATATAATGCAAAGTCTATATTTAACTTTTCAATGAATGCTATGCTAATAAGAACAGTGCAGTCTTCAGTTTCAACTCTGCAATTTAGAAGTAAAATGCAATATTTCACTAAATGCGCTAAGCTAATGATAAAGATTCAAAGACGAAAAATGCCAACCAATGCAAAATGCCTATTTTTTTTGTATTTTCAATATACTAAAAATAAAATGCATGGACTGATGAGCAACCTGATATATAAATTCTACTGTGTATAAAAGAAATAACTTGAGCAAAATACCAAATAGCCACACAAACAACCCAGAGAACAAGGACAAATAAAAAATGGAAAACAAAGAGAAAGACCCCGTCCAAAAATTCAATTCTAAACAGGTTTCCTGTCATCCCAGATAATCTCAATAGACACTACAAAGACCTAAGAAGGCTCAACAATCTTCAAATCCCACCCAACAGTCACTGAACCAAGCAAACAAGCAAGGGGAAGTGGTATATGTGACTATTCAGGAGAACATAACGTATATACGCTTCTTGCAATGAGACAAAAAGCGTGTATACACAACTGTCAAGGCAAAAAGGGCGTATATGCTTCAAAACAAGGCGAGGCGAGGGAAAAAAGATGAAAACTCAGACCCAGAGTGAACAGGACATGTCAAGCAGTGATACAACAAGAAACACAAAGGAAAAAGAGCAATGAAAGAAGAAAAAGTACTTCAACCCTTAGAAGGAAGATCTCTCCCCAGTGGAGTCACCATTTCTGTTACAAGGTAAAAACTCTCTATGGCCAAGGGTAAACCACAATAGACAGGTATGATTGTTGAAATCAACTCAATTCCAACATATGCTATATAAACTAATGTGCAATATAAGAAAGAGGCCTACCTTGATCCAACGTTTGATGATGTTCCACCGTTGAACACTTTGACCCAAAGCTTTATACTTGAAAGAAGTTCTCAACAAACAAGCAGAGCAAGTATACAATGATAATATAAAAGGGGTTAGCACATCAGATAACATAATCCATTAACAAACATTACAAACACGCCCATGGATAATAATCATATATTTGCAAGATATCAATAGGACGGGAAATGAGTATTTCTATTAATAATTGATCAGCAGAAGTGACAACGATGTAGACTTTCGTGTCGGCATGGTTTGAAACCAAGAAACCAAGTTCCTTCCAACTGGGTCTCCACCACTTTAATCCTCCACCAAAGACAAGCTCATAGGAAAGAGGCAATGAGGTCCTCTCAACAATAGGGAAAGAACTTGGGCGCTGAACACTGTGTTCAGACTTGAGGGACAGAGGGGTATAGACTCAATATGAAGTAATTTCTCCAAAGTAACTTCGCTCTCAAAGTTGAATGCTTTCTCTCCTTTTCCATAGGTCGAAATTGTGCTCTTATAGCCTTCAGGATGCAAATGAAGGGTCGAGTCAGAATGTTTCTAGTATATGGAAGGCAGAGATCTCCTGTCGTGACATGGAAACCCGACCTCATTTTGTATTTTCTGGCACAAATCCCGATGTACGCAGGCTGTAGTGGATCAACAAGCGTATACGCATCTTGTAAAGCAGATAGGGAGCATATATGTGGAAAAATGTATATTTTTAGCTTTGGATTCATTAAAAGGGGATGATAAGTCTACAAAGGGAAATGGAAAAAGACCCTCTGTGCAAGATAGCAATAGTGAGACAAATCTTGCTATAACATAAAGGCACTCAATTATGCATAAAGATTTAAGTAACTTACATAGCTTGCTAAGTTTGCAAACAAAAAAAACACAATTATATTAAAGATATTGTGTAACACCGCCACAAATAAGTGTATTGCAAAGTGAGACATTCTTGAAATAAATGAAATCAACTTTACAAATGCAAAGTTTTGTAATTATTTACCCATAAACATAAATAAAAATATATCAAAATATTATATTCTATTATATTTTCTCAAAATTATACTCAATTTCAATTATTTATTTTTAAAAAATATTTATTTTATAAAACTTGCTCAAAACTTTCATTCAATTTCAATTCTTTTTATAACAATATACTATTAAATATTGTATATTACACTAGAATTAAAACTTTGATAAAGATTTTAAATTAATAAATTTATAACTCATTCACAAGCTGCATATCCTATATTCATAAATAAATAAAAATACCTATATATAGTAATTTGTTAAAGTTTCAATTCTTTAATTCATTTAAACATGAACACTTTACCCGATTCAACTATTCTAGAACATCTCCACCTACAATCTCAATACATTCATCGTACAAGCTACTCTTTCACAGACATGGTGATGTCATGGAACTTTCCAAGTTATCTAGAAACCCTTTTCTAGAAGACTACAACCATCACCTTCAAAGAGAGCACGTTTTCTAACAAAACACATCATTTCCTCATTGTAAAGAGACCACCTTATCACAAATTTCCTTTCCTTCCTCTGTTTTATGCCACAACTTTTTTGAATCAAACAATATTTCACTCGTGATTCAAATCCCATGGCCCTGTTCACACCCTAAAACACCATTTTCTTCACCTTCGCTCATTCATATGCATTATCCATGCCCCCGCGGCCTTTCCGTGTACATTTCCTGCATTACCCATATTCAGAGCTCTCCTATATAAGCCCCTTAAACCCTAGCTTCTAGCTTCTGCTATTACCAAATCATTCTCACGCCCTTCTTTTTGGATCAAACCAACAGTACTCAATAAATATTTTGATTTATTTCGTCTTGGGTTCTCTGCTAATTTTACAGCCATGACTGGGACCTCATCAGAACAGTATTCCTCGGTCCACGACCTCACAGTCAAGGTAACATGTATTTTAATTTTAATTTATTTCTTTGAATTGCTTTTTCTGATATTATTATCTGTACACCCAGCTGCATCTGAGATACTGAATCGACAGTGTTAAATTGTATGTAGGACGTGAGGGGGCAATGACGTGGATCTCAGCGTCTACAAAGGCAAAGTTTTACTCATTGTCAATGTTGCCTCTCAATGGTAATTCTACCTTTTGCTTCAGTTTGGAATCAATGATTTCATAGTGAATATACTTTATGTTATTACAAAGAAAAAGAAAAAAAAGTGTTTTCAGAGCTTGTGGCTCTGTAATTTTGTTAAATCGGGCCTTTTATAAGATTTAGTTAAAAAAAATATTTGAGGAACAAAATATTGATGGATTATGCAGTGCTATTTGTTTTGTTACTGAGGTTATCCCATTTATAAACTTGATTAATTGGGGTTTCTCTGTGCTTTGTCTGTCTTGCAGTGGGTTGACTACCTCTAACTATAATGAGCTGAATGAAATTTATACCAGGTACAAGGATCAAGGTATTATCTAAACTCATATTGTTAACCATATATCTGTTACTCAAAGATCTGGTTATAAGTTTGTTAGTGAGTGAACTTTGAATCAGTGCCCTAACAAGAACAAACAAGTCTACTTTATATTTGGTGTACATTAGACCAAATTCACTTAATTGGGAAGCTATAAATTTTAGCAAATCACTCAGCATGTATAAGAAGTTGAAAGCTTTTTAACTTGAATAGGACCCTTTTAACTTGAATAAGAAGTTGAAAGCTTTATGGTATGGGAATAGGATCCTTGGGTCAGATTTTTTTATTTCAGTCTGTTAGAAAACTTTGCATTACTTTAAACCAGCTTCTCATTCTGTTCCCGTTCTCCCCTTCCTGTCTTGACACTACATTAGTATATTACTGATTAATTTATGCCCATAATAACTTTTTTTGCAGGATT
>SNQJ01S0085741.1:34217-47059 GCA_010110895.2 Picea sitchensis | reverse complement strand
ATTAAAGTTTGCAATTTCATCTAAGTTTGTGGATGAGGTAACATGTGATGTGGTGCCACTCAATGAATGTGGGATGATCTTAGGAATTTCTTATTTGTATGATCGTAAAACAATCTTCTACAGGGAACATAATCAATATCACTTAATCAAAGCAAACAAAGAATATGTTGTACATGCTCATCACTTAAAAGCAAATCAATCTCTTCAAACAATGGAACAATTAAGAAAGGCAGCTCATGCAAGCAACACACCTATAATTGTTTCAAATCAAACAATTGATCTTAAGAAAGAACATGAGATGATTGTAGAATGGAAGATCAATCATACTTTGCTCCAAAATAAGCGAATGTCGTGCAAGTATTACAAACATATTAGATCATTTGCAGTCATATTTATGATGTTATCATTAGTAATGTTGTCAACATGGATGATAGTGGCTTCAGTAATATGTGACAGAGTACAAGTGGCTAACAATATGTTGTTAGTTATCATGGTTGTTTTACAGTTGATCTTGATGAGACAGGTCCATAGGACAAAGTTTAAAGACAAAGAACAAGTGGGGTGGCCTATCCCACACTTGATGACTGGTTAGTATCCTTTTGGAGGACCAAAAGGTCTTTAGTGGGGAGGCATGATCCATAATGGATCCAGGAATCAAAATGGGTCCAGGAAGGCCTAAAAATCAAAGTTTTCAGAATGGCTTCAAAATGAACGTGTGCGTAGGCCTCGTCGATACGAACCCAACGCAACTTGAACAGGCTCAAACATACGTCTTATGCGAAAAATATCATGATCTGTTCATTTTTCCAAACATGCAAAATTTGATGACTGTGCAGTCCATACAGTGCTGACATGGAAGTTGACTATACAAGTCGTACGACCGTACAATGATGTGGCATATGTTTTGGATGCCGACTGGGCACACACACTAACAGACAGGTGGACGAGTTAGATTGTGACACATGGCACCACTGCAAGGGTGACATGTGGCATGACCGTACAACTAATGTGGCAAGGTCCATACAATCGTACAACACATGGCAACTGACTGGACTGGGGCTGGCATGGGAAATCATATCTTGACACATCATTTCTGGTTGGAGAATGACATGGTGCCATGTGGCCTAGTATTGGGCTTCCACGTGGCACTCCTCCATTGGTGGTTATGGGAAAAACATTTATGTGAATCCACGGGAGTGGGCCCCGTGACCTCCGGTCCAGGCGAATGGTTTGGAAGGGGTCGAGCTACCAGCGTGCCTGCATTGGTACTTGTTAACTATAGTATGATTTAATTATTTGAATGAGAATTGTGGTGAGTTTGGTGGAGAATAGGGTTGGGGCTAGGCCCCATCCACTGGCGCACTTGCATATGCCCATACCAATATGTCCATCGGTTTATTGTTGGCGCGCGATCCATTATCCAGCCCCCGGTTACATTGATAGCTACCAGGCGACAACTCCTTTGATGCTTGGCGCAGGTAAGTGCGGTTAGCGCCTGGTTGGTCGAGCTAGCTCATCGACCAAGGTGCTTAACCAACGGCATAACCAAAAGCTATGACCAAGGGGGCTATCACAGTTATGAGCGCGTGGAAGGTTTAGCCCACTACCATATGGCCATTCACATGTAACCAGGAGACAAGATCGGAGGGGGCCAACGCGCTAGCCCAACGCTAGGCCACATGGAGGCGCACACATGACCAGGAGCTCGAGAAATTAGGGGCTATGCCTAATTTGAGCCCAAAAGTGGGTTTTCAAACTCTATAATAAATATTTTAATGGATTTTTAACCAATTTTGGGAGATTTAATCCATTTTTGGAGGATCTTGGGCCCTTTTTTAGGCCAAATCTTGGGGGGAAGTTGGGAGTTTGTTGCCAAATTAAATCCTATATAAACCAGAGTTTCTTGAAGCCATGGGGAGGTTCATAACAAGAAAATGATGAAGAATTTTTGAGCCAAAGCCATTTTTATGCAGAGAAGCCATTGAAGAGAGCAACTTTGCGGGCCATTTCTGGGAGCTTTGTTCATCCGTTTTTAGTGCCGTCAGTTGTGAAGGGTTCTTGAGATCTAGAAGAACACAACCAGATCAATTTGTAATCCTTTTTTCATTGTTATGATGTAATTTTTAAGCTTTGAACAAAAATAAGAAAGCCTCACCCATTGAGAGAAAGACCCGAAGACGTAGGCGAGTTTGTCGAACTCTGTTATCAACCTTTTTGTTTATGGTTTTTTGTTTCTTTATGCTTATTTCCATTTTTGTATATGTTATTATGGCTTCCATGTTTCATCATTAATTCTTCCTCTTTCATCAGTTTCCTAAATGGTTAATGAACTCATGCTTTAAAAACTAAACCATTGTCTTTAAAAGATCTTTTCGAATCATTCATGGAATCTTGTAAGATAACCTGCCCAAGATAAGAACAATAAAAAAAATTCCAGTATAATAACATTTTCATAACATGTCTGTGGTAACAAGAATGAATAAAAATTTCATGGTGATCATCATAGTATGACCAAGGTGACTTGCCCGGGAGAAAACAAGAAATATCTCTCTAGAGGAGATGTTAGTTCATCTTGCAAACAATTACAATAATCATCTATATAAATGGTATTCATATGCAATCAAGTATTCATTTCACCTAGCAATAATATAACGTTTCAAAGACTACTTTCACAATTTGTAATGTAGTAACTATCAACCTTGGTATGTGCAAATTGAAACTTAACAATTTGATCAATCAAACCTGGAACCTGGAGCCTCAACTACTTATTCCTTTGAATCTACTGAATCCAAGATCATTGCTTGGACAAGGTCTCTTTTACATTCCCTGCAAAATACACTCATGCTTTTGTTGGATGGTATAACATGAAAAAACATATACAAGTGCATACCTTTGAAATTTGCAACATCGTCCCGCTTGTCTTCTAATATGAAACTATACACCATATTGACGAGAAGAGGTTAGGAACTGAATAAAAAAGGTTCAATGATTAGAAAAAGCTAGAAACCTTGAAATTACAACTTTGACCACAAAATCAATTTTGACCAAAAGTCAACCTTTGACTTTGACCAGTTAACCTTTGACTTTGACAAAAAATTAAAAACTAATTTTTTTTCTAGCTAAGGGTACCAAGAGGTGCGCTAGGATAGGGCGCACTAGGATTTCAAGGAATTAGGTAAAACACTTCACCAGAAGTTTCTAAACACAAGGGTTAGGGTTTTTGTTGCCGCTGCAAAAACCTGACTGCAACTGGAACTGTAATTTGGTGCTACAATGAGCTTGTCAAATAACTTCCCAATATACCTTCCAGTAGTTATATTTTCTGAAGATAGTGTGGGTCCATAACCTGTTAAAATATTCGATGTGCTCGTTTTACCATAGACAATATCTCAATATTATCACCCAACCATAGGCACACAACCACCCCTGAGCACCGTAACCTTGACAGATAGAATAATTACGGAAGCAGTACTAGACCCAACAGATAATCAAGAGATAGCGTATATATCTCTCTCTAAGAATAAATCACCACAAAGAGAGTCCACAAACCATAAACCAAGACCAAAAACCCAGTTGCAGTAGCTACAACTGCACTCCTTCTCCAAACTTGCGCGCCACTTGACTTGTGTAAGCTGTAAGTGAGCGAATGACCAAATGAGCTCAAGTTCCCTCTATTTATAGTGCTCTTTTTCACTTGTCCAAGGCAACTTCTTCTTTTAGAGGATAATACTTAAATATTAATTCTTTTATTGAGCCGACATGTCTTCCAGGGTTTCTACACATATGTTTAGGGTTTCTCTAGCTTCCGGAACATTCTAATCTAGTCAGAGGTTACACATGGAGGTTAATACCTCTCGCAACTACCGTAACATAAACACACCATGAGATCCCTATTCTTCCAAAGGGGACATTAAGGACATTCTTAGGGGATGGAGCGATTGATCCAAAAAGACATGTAGATTTATTCTTGGATGTTTGTGATTTCCATCTTTTTGAAGATGATGATGTAATGGTAAGATTATTTCTCCAAACATTGGCCAATCAAGCTTATGAATGGTACACATAATTGCCTACAAGATTGATTGGGTCATTTGATGATCTTGAAATGATGTTATTGAATATGTTTGCTCCTCCACTTGCTTACCATACTCTTCTCACAGACTTTATTAAAATTAGTCTGAGAAAAAATGAAATAATTTGAGATTTTAATTTGAGATTCAATAAAACATTGAACAAAATACCGGAAGAGAAAAGGCCAAATGCTCCGGTAGTACTTGGTTGTTATAAGAATTCCATGCCTGCCAATGTAAATTTTTCTATTAGAACATATCAAATTTAAAACCTAAATGAAGCAATGGGAAAAGCCACAGAGATGGAAGAAATCATGTTTGAAACAAGAGCTGACCCTGATAGTATTTTTGGAAAAGTACAAAGACAAATAGATAATTTGACAATTTTTTATCAAGGGGAATCAAGATCAAAGAAGAATGATGATAAAAAAACACACTATCTCAAAATTCAAGGAGCCAAGGAGGTTTTTTCAAAGGGACCATTCCAAATGTAAAAATCGACCCAGTTGCAGCACAAGAGAAAAATAAAAAGATGGAGATTGCAGAAATGAACAGAACTATTAGGCAAATGCAGAATGAAATAACTAGATTGATAAGAAATGAAAATTTCATGTCTTCTTCAAGGATTCCAGTTCCATAACAAAGAAGAAATCATTCTCATGAACAGAGGACAAGAATCGAGAATACCAATGATCAACAGAGACAAAGAATCCCAAGGGAACTTAATCTCAATGCAGTAATACTTGAAGAAGCTTATGATGAACAAGTTATTGAGCAAGAGGCTGACTATATTCAAGAATAAATTCTTGAATTTGTACAAACGGATGGATGTGAGACATCCATGTACATATTTGAAGAAAATGAAGAAAATAATATCTCACAAGACAATGTTGTCCAAATACGTGCATAATCAAATAAATCCAACCCAAAAGAAAATATAGAAAAAGAAAAAAGAAAAAGAAAAAGAGAAGAATAAATCAAGTGAGAAACAAAGAATTGTAAATACTCCTCAGATGATGCATACTGTGGTCAATGATATTAGTAAATTGAGAATCACTCTACCCTTCATGGAAGTGGTAAAAATTCCACATCAAAGAGAAAATATTCTCAAACTTTTAGATGAACCAAGTGGAAGAATGGAAGTTGTTATTGCAAAACCAAGGTAGAATCATAGCATATCAACTGTCAAGTTGAGAGGAAAAGTTCCTCCCTTTTATATCTCGATTGAAAATCATGATGTTGTGCTTCACAACTATTTGATAGATTCCAGAGCGATGAATAATATCAAGCCCCTCACAGTAATGGAAGCACTCGGTATGAGTTGTACCAAATATTATGAAACAAGCGAAAGTGTGTATGCAATAGATTCCAGAAAGGCACTAGCCTATGGATAAATCAAGTACTTCTATGCTTGGATTACTATTGCTCCCCATATTATCATTGTTTTCACTATCATAGTGGTTGATATTCCACCAACATATGGGTTAGTCCTCAGAAGAGATTGGTCTTCAATGATCAGTGGTTACATAATAAATGATGGTAGTTGCATGATGCTGCCAAACAAATATTAGACAATGCTGAAAGTTGCTCGTGAGACCAAAAAACCATTTTCATTTAAAAAGAAAGAGAATGAAATGATGCAATATTGTATAGACGTAGGTATTGGAAATTAGGCTATACTTGATTTGGAACAGTCAGAAAAATTGAAACAAGAAGATAATTCTTTTACTGGATTATGGAGAATGTCATTCGATGGTGCATGCTCAAATTCCAGGAGTGGGTTTGGAATTGTAGTTAAAAGTCCAGATAAACTCATATATCTACATGCTATCATATTGGAATTTCCATGTACCAACAATGAAGCAGATTATGAAGCACTAATCAAGGGATGCTTCTAGCACTGGAAGTGAACATTGAACATTTGATTATAACCAGTGATTCTGAGTTGGTTATAAATCAAGTCATTAAAAGATATAAGATCAAGAAAGAAAAACTCAAGTTGTATGTCAAAAGAGTAAATGAATTGATGGAGGATTTCTATTCAATCATTATATCTTTTTTCCCCAGAGAGAAAAATCAAAAGGAAGATTCCTTGCTAATTCATTATCTAATCCTGAGGATATTCAAAGAAAAATTTCATTTCAAGTCAAAAGAATTTTCAGACCTTTGGTGCCCGATAATCAAGAATACCTTCAGGTATTTGAAAATGATGAAGAATTGAATGGTTTCTGTTGGAAATACTGAGAAGGGGGGGCTGAATTAGTATTACCTTTTTTTAAGTAATTAGCAATTACTCTGATATTTTATTAATCAACACAAAGATCAACAATGGACTTTTATTTAAAACCAATTATATAAATATAATTAACATGAATTACAGGGTTTTATAAATAATAATATGAGATAGTGAAGGACACTAATCCTTTTTATATCACCAACTCTAGGACACACAAATCCCCTTCTTCAGGGAACCAACCCTAGGAAACACCAACTCCCTTGTTTTAGGGCACAAACCCTAGGAAACACCAAATCCTTTGTATTTAGGGAACCAACCCTAGGAAGCACCAACTCCCTTGGTTTTAGGGCACCAACCCTAGGAAGCACCAACTCCCTTTTATTCACACTTTACTTAGTAAAGGATATGAATCCTTCCTTGCTCTTCCATTCCACCCTCACTGCATAAGTATCATCAGTTCTTCTTTTTTGGACTCTACTTCTATTTTTTTGGTTTGATCTGGACTGCAGAGACACATCTTCTTCACCGTTATTTCTTTCCTATATAGTCTTCCAACTGGTGTGAGCATTGAAGAATTGTGTCCCTTTGTTTGGACCATTGCACCTCTTCATTTAAATTAATAGTAATAACATTTGACTTTCAATTTAGAATTAATATATCCCTCTATTATTATTCACACATTAATGTGAAAGCTTTTCAATTTAGTAAGAGGGATTTTCATAAATCGATCACAGGTATGGATCGATTTCTTTTTAACTCGATCCCATGCCTTTTTATTTTATTCTTATGCTTTTGATGCATCCTCAGTTCTCCAACAGATCTTATTTGAGCTTTTCGATTAGCTTTCCAATTCATCAGATGTATGTGATCACTTAATATCAATCGGGACAAATTCCAGATCCTATCTGGTTCAAAGTTTCTTCCTGACAATAGAAATTATTCCTTTGTATGTTTAAAATTTGCACAGACGCACTTTGAGGATCTCTATTCCATATGAACATAGGCAGTGACTAAGTGCTAGGCCAAACGAGTGCTCAATCACTTATCAATATTGACCGTCATGTTTTATTTACACGTTTAAGATGGACGGTTCTCATTTACTTCATAACTTCGACGTTTCGGGACTCAAACCTTTGTAGTCTTCCAATTCTTCCAGAGTAGATTTCTCTGAAGTGCGTATACTGTATTCACTAATAGATCGAACGCTAAAAAAACATTCATGAGGATCTTAGATAAACGACCAACGTTAACTTTGGCCTTCGACGCTTCAGTAATTTTAGCTGGTAGAAGAGGATGGTTATCTCTGGAGAGTGTAGTCCCGGAGTGACGTTGATGCTGATGTCACTGTTGAAGTGGCACTGGCTGAGTGGATGCCGCATGTCACCTTGATTTGTGACTTTTGTATACCTAATGTGCCAACTATACTATGACACTTGTCACCAACCGATTGGGCCACATGTCATATTTGTCTTCTGCCACATGTCTTACTTCGTGGCTTCAATACTTCATGGTTTCGGGACTTTTGGCACTTTTTCTACCATCCTTCAATTATTTATGAATTTTCGAATAGATCTACCACCGTATATTTTCAACTGTCTTGATCCTACGACCTTTTTTTTTATTTCGGAGCTCCGGGATTCGGTAGTTCTTGGTTTATCTGAGCCGTTTATCTCCGGAGTAGGTCAAGGTCGGAGTTGACCACCTTCTTCCTTGGCACACTCTGAATAGATCAATGGTTGATGGGATTTCCTATTCTTCCTCTGATCCGACGGTCGACATGGGTTCGTGACTTTGGGGCTTCAGCCTTCGGGTAAATTCACATGTTCTAGACTCCTTTTCCTCGGAGTGGTCAGCGTCGGAGTTGACCAGAGTTCGTGACTTCGTGGCTTTAGAATTCAGGTAAATTCTCCTTTTCTAGACTCCTTTTCTCTAGAGTGGTTAGTGTCAGAGTTTACTGAAGTTCATGACTTTGGGGCTTCGACCTTCGGGTAATTTCAATTGCTCTGGACTCATTTTCTCTGGAGTTGACCGGAGTTCATGACTTCGAGGATTCGACCTTTGGGTAAATTCACTTGTTATAGACTCCTTTTCTCTAGAGTGGTCAACACTGGAGTTGACCACCTGATTCAACAACTCGTGTTTCTCCTGAGGATATCTTAGATTAACGGTTTGCATGATTTCTTTTAATCCGATACTCTGGGTTATTGTGGCTTACACTGTCCTTCCACTAAACTTGATCAGATGGTCAAGAATTCATATGAAGTCCCTCCTTGATCTAACATATGAGGAGATCATACAAAGCTCTTACTTCATATCTGACGGTTGAGATTTAATCCTTCCCAACCTTTGACTTCGCCTCGATCTAACGATCATGGATTGTCCTGAAAGAAGAATGAACGGCTCATGCGTGTCATCTCTTCTGAGCTTCAATTAATGTTCTTCCTTATTAGATTTGGGTTTGTACTATATTATTCTGCACCCTGTTGACATCAATGACAATATCATACCACTGTGTCCAACATTCTCCCCCTTTTTGCATTGATGGCACCCTTTTCTTTTAAATATTTTTATTTCTCCTGCTTATCAATTTGCTCCACCTTTGAGAGCAATGGTAGATGGGATCTTTCTTCGCTCCCCCTGTGGAAATGCTCCCCCTGACCATGTGCCCCTTTTCTTCTAATACATTTTTTTATGGTTTTAATGAGGTATGTGAATTACTCCCAATTTTTGTTGAAGATTTTCAAAAGTTATCGTAGGCAACGATTTTGTGAATATGTCTGCAATTTGTTCTTTAGTTTCCACATACATTATTTTAACCACCTTTTGGGTAACCTGATCTCTTAGGAAATGATATTTAATTGGAATGTGTTTGGTTTTAGAATGCATTGCTATATTTTTAGAGATACTTATGGCACTAGTGTTATCACAATTAATAGTAATGGGATCATCATATCTTATTTGTAAATCTTCTAATGCTTGCTTCATCCAAAGAACTTGTGTGCAACAGGATGCAGGAACAATTTATTTTTCCTCTGTTGTTGAAAGTGATGTGGATATTTGTTTCTTACTTATCCATGCTACCAGACACTTTCCTAAAAAGAATGCTCCTCCACTGGTGCTTTTCCTATCATCTATACTACCGGCCCAATCTGCATCAATGTATGAAGCTAGTTTGAAGTCTTTATCTTTTGGATACCATAATCCAAGTTCTAAGGTTCCTTTAAGATATCTGAATATTCTCTTTACTTCTTTTAAGTGAGTTTCTTTGGGTGCGGATTGAAGTCTCCCTACGAGTCCTACAACCTGCATGATGTCAGGTCTTGTTGCTGTTGAATAGAGAAGACTTCCAACCATTGATATGTACATCGTTTGGTCCAGTTTTGGTGAGTCATATTCTAGGCTTAGTTTACATCCAATGACCATGGGAGTACTCATAGTTTTACTATATTCCATTTGGAATTTATTTAGCATTTCCTTGATATATTTGGCTTGGGAAACAAATATTCATTTTTCTGTTTGAGTTACTTGTAAACCTAAGAAGAAGGATAGTTATCCCAACATAGAAATTTCAAATTATTCTTGCATTTTGGTTGCAAAATTTCTGCTTAGTATACTAAGACTACTTCCAAATATGCTGCCATCTACATATACCACCACAAAAATTATGTTTTGATCCTCAATTTTGATGTATAAGTTTTTGTCAGTAGTCCCTCTTTTATATCCTTTTTTTTGCAGGTATTGATCAAGCCTTGAGAACCATGCTCAAGGGATTGTTTAAGACCATACAAGGCCTTTTTTGGCTTGCACACGTAGTCCTGATTTTATGTTAACTTGAATTCTTCTGGTTGTTCAACATGGACTTCTTCTTCTAGTGTTCCATTAAGGAATGTTGACATGACATCCATTCGATAGATTTTGAAATTTCTGAAGGATGCAAATGCCATAAACATTCTGATGGCCTCAAGTCTTTCTACCGGAGCAAATGTTTCTTCCAAATCAATACCTTCCACTTGGGAATATCCTTTTCAAACTAATATTACTTTGTTATTTATAATCTCTCCATTTTCATTTAGTTTGTTCTTGAATATCCACTTGGTTCCCACCACATTCTTGTCTGGTTCTTCTCTATTTGGTATAATTATTCATTCATTGATTTTATCCAATATTTAATTTTGCTGGCTTCTATAAATGACTTAGGTTCTATCAGGGATAACATTACTTGTTATGAGTCAAATGCGAGTCTCCTTCTTATTTCCACTCCTACATTTTTATCTCCAATAATATGACTTTTAGGATGATTCTTTTGAACTCTTTTTGATGAAGCTTTAGGAAAGGGGGTTTCTTCATTGTCTTCTTCATCAATATACAATTAATTTTCCTTTGTTTCATTATCATCATCTTCTTGCTGATATTCTACATCATCATCGTCTTGCTGAGAAGTTTTATCAATTTTTGATATGTCTTGGGATATGCTCTTCTTTAGTTTTAGATCATCTATCTTTACATTAACACTTTCCACTATATTTAGTACTCTAAGATTATAGCATTTGTATGATTTCTTATTAGGAGAATCCCTAAAAATATCCCTTCATCATATCTTGGATCAAACTTTCCTAAATTATCTCCATCATTCTTAATGTAACATTTACTTCCAAAAATTCTAAAGTGTTTTACAGATGTTGGCCTTCCAAACCATAGTTCATAAGGAGTTTTGTCATGGTTGTGTCTCAACTGAGCTCAATTAAGTATGTGGACTGCTGTGTAGATTGCATCTCTCCGGAATTTGTCTGGAAGCTTGGTTTCATTTAACATGGTTCTTGCAGCTTCTTGAACTGTTTTGTTTTTCCTTTTTACTACTCCATTTTGTTGAGGAGTCCTGGGAGCTGAAAATTATCTTTTGATACCATGATTTTCACAAAATTGAATGAAATATTTAGAGGTGAATTATCCTCCATTGTCCAATCTCAGACATTTTATTTTGAGATCTATTTCATTCTCTACAAGAGCTTTGCATGTTTTAAACTTCTCAAAGGCTTCTGTTTTTTCTTTTAGAAAGTATACCTAGGTCAATCTTGTGTAATCATCAATGATCAATATAACATAATGTTCACCATACGTACTTTTAGTTCTGGTAGGTCCACATAAATCTGTGTGAATAAGTTCTAATGGTTTTGTTGTGGAATGCTCTTTTGTTTTGAAACTAACTCTTGTTTGCTTCCCTATTTGACAATGTTTACAAATAGAATTTGAAGGCTTAATAACTTTTGGTAGATCCCTTAATGCTTCCTTCTCATTGGATTTGATCAAGTTTTCAAAGTTCAAATGTCCCAACATTCTATGCCATAGCCAACTTTCATCTTCTTGGCTTAAACACCATTTTTCTCCTTCAACTATATTAAGGATGTACACATTGCTAGATGTTCTTGGTGCAACTGCTACCAGCTTTCCAGTGTTCTTTTTTCTGATCTCACATTTTTGAGAATCAAAGGTGAGTATGTGATCATGATCACATGTTTGACTTACACTTAGGATATTAGGTTTGATATTTTCTACCAGAAGTACATCTTCTTCTTTGGTTTTGTTATTTCCTACACCGACAATGCCTTTTCCCAGTATTTTGGATGACATATTATCTCCAAAGGTTACTTTTCCTTTTCCTTTCTTGTTTAACTTGAGAAATTTGCTTTGATCTCTAGTCATGTGTTTGGAATATCCACTGTCTATATACCACTGACATCCTTGGTTTCTTGCATATATGGCTACATTGCACTATGTTTGCTTTTTCCTCCATACTTTTTGATAATTGGAATATTTATCTTTTTGTCATATTTTGACAATCTACATTCACTAGATTTATGACCACAATTGTTGCATTTGTAACATTCAATATTGTAGTCTTGTAAGGGAGAGAAGGAGTTATAATTTCTTCTTTCTGCATTATCCTTATTATTTTCATATCTTTGGACATTTCTTGGTTTGTACTTTCTATAAGCTTTACAAATATTGCTTTATGTCCAATTTTTTTGGAGGAATAGCAATAACCAAGAAAGATATATTGATTTCTGTTAGAGGGATTCCTTCTGATGATTCTATTCTTCTGGTCATCTTTTTCTTTAGTAGGAAGTGCATATTTCTGTTTATTTGGGATGGTTTTCAATGGTGTTGTTCTTGTCTTGTTTTCTTTTCTTCTTATGGGGTTTTTAAGAACATTTGCATAGCTTATTCTTCCATTTTCTTGTTCTGTAGAGGGATCATATCCTAGTCCCGTCTTATCATTTGATGATCTCTGACTGTTGAGAATGTTATTTAGGATTTTTTAGTTGTTTTCAAACTTAGACTGAATATCTTCCTTTTCTAATTTTCCTTTTAGTTGAACTATTTCATCCTCCAATACCTTACATATTTGTTGTTTTTCATTGAGTTCTTTATTCAATATTTCTTCTTTTATTTTAGTTTCTTGGAGTTGAGTTTTTAACTTAATAATCAATTGTTCTGACTCACTAAGGGTTTTAGAAACTTCATTTTCTCTTGATTTA
>SNQJ01S0085741.1:17427-29832 GCA_010110895.2 Picea sitchensis | reverse complement strand
TTATTCACACTTTACTTAGTAAAGGATATGAATCCTTCCTTGCTCCTCCCTTCCACCCTCACTGCATAAGTATCATTAGTTCTTCTTCTTTGGACTCTACTTCTAGTATTTTGGTCTGATCTGGACTGCATAGACACATCTTCCGAATCGTTCTTTCTTGCCTATATATTCTTCCAACTGGTGTGAGCATTGAATCATTGTGTCCCTTTGTTTGGACCATTTCACCTCTTCATTTAAATTAACAATAATAACATTTGAATTTTAAATTTCAATTTAGAATTAATATCTCCCTCTATTATTATTCACACATTAACATGAAATATTTTCAATTTAGTAAGAGGGATTTTCATAAATCAATCACAGGTATGGATCGATTTATTTTTAACTCGATCCCATGCCTTTTTATTTTATTCTTATGTTTTTGCTGTGTCCTCAGTTCTCCAACAGATTTTATTTGAGATTTTTTATTAGCTTTCCAATTCATCGGATGCATGTGATCACTTAATATCAATTAGGACAGAATCTTGATCCTGTCTGGTTCAAAGTTTCTTCCTGACAGTAGAAATTATTCCTTTGTATGTTTAAAATTCACACAGATGCACTTTCATGACCTCTATTCCATATGACCATAGGTGGTGACTAAGAGCTAGGCCAAATGAGTGCTTAATCACTTATCAAGATTGATGATCACATTTTATTTGGACATTTGAGATGGACGGTTCTCATTTAGTTCGAAACTTCAACATTTCGGGACTCAGACCTTTGTAGTATTCCAATTCGTCCAGAGTAGATTTATCTGAAGTGTGTATACTGTATTCACTAATAGATTAGATAATCAAAAAACATTCTTGAGGATCTTAGATCAACGACCAATGTTAACTTCAACCTTCGACACTTTAGGTATTTTAGCTAGTAGAAGAGGCTGGATATATACGGAGGATGTAGTCCTAGAGTGACGTGGCTGCTGACGTAACTATTGACGTGGCACTGGCTAAGTGGCTTCCACGTGTCACCTTGATTCGTGACTTTCGTATACCTAATGTGCCAACTATACCTTGAAACTTGTCACGAACCGATTGGGCCATGTGTCATATTTGTCTTCTACCACATGTCTTACTTCGTGGCTTTGGTACTTCATGGTTTCGGGAGTTTTGGCACTTTTTATACCATCCTTCGATTATTGCCGAATAGATCTACCACCATAGATTTTCAACTGTCTTGATCCTACGACCTTTTTTTTTATGGAGCTCTGGGTTCGGGAGTTCTTGGTTTATCTGAGCTATTTATCACCGGAGTAGGTCAAGGCCAGAGTTGACCACCTTCTTCCTTGGTGTGCTCTAAATAGATCAACGGTTGATGAGATTTCGTATTCTTCCTCTGATCGGACATTGATGGAGGTTCGTGACTTCGGGGCTTCAGCCTTTAGGTAAATTCACTTGTTCTAGAATCCTTTTCGTCGGAGTGGTCAGTGCCAGAGTTGACTGAGTTCATGACTTCGGGGCTTCGGTATTCGAGTAAATTCTCTTTTTCTAGACACATTTTCACCAAAGTGGTCAACGTCAGAGTTGACCGAAGTTCATGACTTCGGGGCTTCGGACTTTGGGTAATTTCACCTGTTCTGAACTCATTTTCGCTGAAGTGGTCAGCACATTAGTTGACCGGAGTTCGTGGCTTCGGCCTTCAGGTAAATTCACCTGATACAATGACTCATGTTTCTCCCAAGGAGATCTTAGATCAACGGTCTGCATGAGTTATTTTAATCCGAGACTCTGGGATATTGTGGCTTACACTATCCTTCCACTAAAATAAATCTCGTGGTCAAGAATTCATCCGAAGTCCCTCCTTGATCTAATGGCTGGCGAGATCATACGAAGCTCCTGCTTCAGATCCGACGGTTGATATTTAATCCTTCCCAACCTATGACTTTGCCTCGATCTAAGGATCCTGGATTGTCCCAAAATAAGAATGAACGACTCATGTGCATCATCCCTTCTGAGCTTTGATTAATGTTCTTCCTTCTAAGCTTTGGGTTTTTACTGGATTCATCAGTACCCTGTTGACATCAATGCCAATATCATACCAATGTGTCCAACAATTTCTTGGCCAATGAAAATGATTACAAGGAGAATGATAATAATGTTTCCCATGTTCCTAAAGACCGTGTAAAATCAGAATCTCTTTTTACAAGAGATTATCAAGAAAAGAATCTCAAAGAAGAAGTATCAGTTCGAAAGGTACAAGAAACAAAGAAAATAAATATTGGAACTAAGGATTCCCCAAAATATGTGAATCTTGGGATTGATTGCACATCAAAGGAGATTAACCAATATACTTCCTTATTCAAAGAATATTATGATGTATTTGCATGTAGTTATGATGATCTCAAGGCATATGACAAATCCATATTCCAACATATCATACCATTGAGAGAAGGTGCAAATCTTTTTAAGCAAAAAATTAGAATGACGAATCCCAAATTGAAGCCATTGGTAAAAGTGGATTTGGAGAAATAAAAAAATGTTGGAATTATATATCCCATTAGACATTTAGATTGGCTCTCAAATCTAGTAGTGGTGAGAAAAAAGACCAGAGAAATTTGAATTTGTGTTGATTTCAAAGATTTGAATAAAGCAAGCATCAAAGAAAATTATCCTCTGCCTAACATGGAATTTTTGCTTCAACAAGTTACTGGATCAGCTTGTATGACCATGTTAGATGGTTTCTCAGGATACAATCAATTATTGGCCGCAGAGGAAGACATGCCCAAGACTTCTTTTATATCACCTTGGGAGACTTATGCTTATGCTCGCATGACCTTTGGTTTAAAGAATGTTGGAGCTACTTTTCAAAGGGCCATGGATAATTCATTCAAATATTTTATAGGGAGATTTATGGCTGATTAACAAGATGATCTTACTTTCCATTCCAAGAAAAGGGAAGAACACATTCATCATTTGAGGCAATTTTTTGAAAAGTGTAGATTATATGGGATCTCTCTTAATCCGAAGAAATGTTTATTTGTTGTAACTAAAGGAAATTTTTTGGGACACATAGTCAACAAAGAAGGAATTTGCATCGATCCTGAAAGAATAAGAGCCATTAATGAATTAAATCCTCCATCTTCAAAGAAAGGGGTACAATAATTTTTTATAAAGATAAAATTTGTGAGAATATTCATTCCTGATTATGCAAGCATTGTCAATACAATCAATTTATTGCTGAAAAAGGATCAGAGATTTGAATGGACTTCAGATACTAAGAATGCTTTTAACAATATTAAATGAACAATCACCATAACACTTGTGCTTATCAATCCATATTTTAAAAGATATTTTATTTTATATTCCTTTGATACATAAGGGGTCATGGCTTCAGATATTACACAAAGAAATTATAAAGGGGAAGAATTACCAATAAGCTTCATGAGTAAAACCCTTCATGATTATGAGGTAAAATATTAAGAATTGGAGAAACAAGCACTCTCTCTTGTTAAGACAATAACACATTTTTGGACTTATATTTTGAATTCCCATGTTATAGCATATGTTTCATCTTCTCCATTAAATATGCTCTTAAAACAACAATTGAGAGAGGTAAAGTGGGAAAATTGGTTGTCCAAGATTCAAGAGTATGATATTGAGATCAAACCTTTAAAGGAAGTTAAAGGACAAGGATTGTGTAAGCTCATTGCAGATAATGATGCTTTGAATGGGGTAGTCTCAATTTCAGTTGGGAAAACTATCTTGAATTCAAAATGGTACAAAGACATCATTTTTAATATAAGATCTGGACAATTCCCAATCAATATGACTCCCAAAGAAAGAAGAGCTCTTAAAATGAAATCCAATCAATATGTATTAATTGCAGAGATATTGTTCATAAGAAATTATGATGGTATGCTATTGAGGTGTGTAGATGAAATGAAGGCTCAATAATTGATATAGGAATTTCATGAAGGAATATGTGGAGGGAATTTTGCACCAACCACTACTGCCCACAGAATAATAAGAACTAGGTATTATTGGCCATCAATTTCTAAGGATTCATATGCAATGGTGAGGAAATGCCTTTCCTGTAAAACATTCTTAGGAAATATGAAGAGGTCTGCAATGCCTTTGCAACCTATACTGGTCGAAGAACCATTTGAACAATGGGGACTAGATGTCATTGGGCCAATAAATCCAAAATCAAGTAAAGAACGTGTATACATTCTTACTGCCACATATTATTTTACAAAATGGTGGGAATCAATGGCATTAAAAAGGGATGATTATAATGAATTGATAAAGTTTCTTAAAGATAATATTTTATCAAGGTTTGGAGCACCAAAAAATTTCATAGATGCTTTGTGGGAATATCCCCTTATTCATTGGTCTATGGAAAAGAAGCGAAAATGCCACTTAGTCTTGAATTGAATGCTTTGACTTATGCAATAAATATTGAAGATACATAATATACTCCTCCTCTGCAAAAGAGATTGAATCAATTGTTAAATCTAGAAGAAGAGAGAGTCGAGGAATTAAACAAAATATGTTAAATACAACAAAATGTCAAGAAGTATTTTGATCAAATTGCAACAATAAAGAATTTTCAAAAAGGCGAACTAGAGTTACTGTGGAACAAAGAAAAAGAAAATCCCTTGATGCATACAAGGTTTGAATAACTTTGGATCAGGCCATATCTCATCGAAAATATTTTAATTTTCATCTCATACATGCTAAAGGATATGAAGGGAAACATTTTAATGCTTCCTGTCAAAGGGAAACATTTGAAGAGTTTCTTTGCATGAATTTTTCTTCTCGCTTGTACATAATTTGTTTTCTTTGTTTTGTATATTCTCACCTCCTAGACTCCATCACCCAACTAATAATACATTTGGTCTTGAGATTATGGATTCTTGATAACCAGCAGGGGGTTATCATCCCATCTTGGAGCCAGTTGTTGAACCTCATAAGTCGTCCTTTCTTTTCCATTACTTTGCACTTATTTTTTTCTAAGTATTTTTCCCTCCCATAATTTTCATTGTCATGTCTTACCTCCATGACTTATGCTTTTTCCATACTTATTTCATTTTGTTATATTTGCGGATTGACGGACTCGTGGAATCATGGTCTATCTCCTTTCTTCCTTGAACTTTTTTTCCAATACTTAGTTTATTTTTCACTCACAGACTCGCGGAATCACGAACTCACGA
The DNA here is from genome assembly GCA_010110895.2 of Picea sitchensis. Taxonomy (NCBI): domain Eukaryota; kingdom Viridiplantae; phylum Streptophyta; class Pinopsida; order Pinales; family Pinaceae; genus Picea; species Picea sitchensis. The sequence goes on along the minus strand of SNQJ01S0085741.1, from coordinate 24,638 downwards.
TTTCTTGTCTTTTATATTTCCAGTCTTCACAAGTCCATCTGAAAAGTATCAAAACTTAGCCATTTTTCTTATCATAGTGGACTCACAGACTCACAAAATCATATTCTTATTTGAAATCTTTCACTCTGCCACCCCGCCATCACGTGTCCTCTTTCTTTCACAGTTATCAAGTCATAATAAATACTCATTCTACGAACTCAACTGCTAAATTGAATTTTGAAAAGGTTATTAATGATGTTTCTATCGAGGAAAATCACATTTATTTCAGGTTAATGCTTTCATAAAGGATGTAACTTAAATATTATTTCACTGTTATGAGCGACATTACAGAGAAGTCTATCAACCTGTTGAAGATGGCCGAAAGAAAACAACATTTCTGCGGGGATACCTTGAATCTATTCACCAGAGAAGATCACAATTACTTTTAGTCGAGGCAATATTGGTATTATTCAATGTTACCAAACAAAGATAATAATAAGGTTTGGACATTAGGAATAACTGTCATTGGTTGTGTCCCCGAGGTTTTCAAGTGCAAAGATATTATTACCTAGTGTATTGATAAATTAATCCAGAACAAAAGAACCATTCCACTACAAAGTGGCTCCCTTGTTTCATTGGCGCCTTCAATCTTAAAAAAATGTTAAAATTACTTGAGCTGAACCTAAAATACAAAGGAGAAGAGGACATAAATTTTCTTAGAGGGAAAAATAATGGAATTGAGTTGCTGCAAGAATATTTACAAGACCCTACTACAATGTCGAAAGACCTATCCAGAATCCAGGTTAGTTCTTTAAAGGACCCTTATCGAAAAATTGCTTGGTTATTTTTACTAGAATTACCGGTCAAGATTCTACGACAACTATTCCCTGGCTGGCCCTATATATTTTACATTTTACACTTCATGAGAATGTCGTTTTCGATTGCGAAAAGATCATATCGAATGAAATTTTTGCACTGTTAATGAATTTCAAAAGTGAGAAAAAGTTCTATATGGCATCTTATTTGATATTTTCTATCACATATTATCATATTTTTAAATATTTGAGTATTGGAGAAAGGATAAACACAAAAATTGACCCTGTGACTATGTGGTATCAATCTCTCTGGAGGTAGAAAGTCATCCATCATTTTTATGAATTTTACAATGATTTTGTGTTTGAATTTAAGAAATTACTCTTTGGAGAAGACACTTCCAGGATTTCATTCGAAGCATCCACATTTTTGAATAAAAAGGGAATTCTGGAGAAAATTGATAATTACAACATCATTAGGATTTTTTTTTCTCTCGTGAAAAGCCTATATTTATTCCTTATTATGTGTCAGACAAGTTATTTATTATAGAGGTGGCAAGGCAGTATAATTTCCGGTTTCATGTTTTTTATGAAAGAAGGAAAAAAATAGTTTATTCCTCTGCCTTGGCGATTTGGTGAAATTATCTTGAGAGGAATTTCCAAAATTGATGAATATGCCTCTTACTTTGATTAGTTTAATTTGAAGTTTGCAAAAGAAATCAAAGGGGTTGACCATAACCATATTTTTATAATCACATGGAATCAGTTGGGCTCAGCCCCACATTGATAAATACACTCATATTTGGGGAGGAAGAGGGAGATAATCATGACCCTCCTGTTCAAGGTGTTGATGAAAACCCTCTAGTAATAATTCAGGTGATAATGGAGAAAGAAATCCTCCTCAAGGAAGTCTAGAAACCCCCCCATAAATTACAAGTGAAAATAAAAAGGGTTAATTCTCTCCAACAAGGAGAACAAGACTCACCTAAAAATAATATTTTTCTTGATGATATGGACTTGGATGTTGATATTGATAACCGAATAACCGAATTCTGATAGCTTCCTCCTTATCTTCTTTCCAAATCATGTTTCTCGTGATCCACTCTTCTTTCCATATCCTGTTGCTCGTCCTCCACTCCATGTTGTTCTTTTCATCATATTTCTTGTAAATATTTTCATGGTCCATGGGAGCCCCAATACCAGTCCATTAATGGACAAAGACCTTTAAATTTAAAGAATTGTAACAAACATTATCATTTTTTAGAAATTCCATAGAACTAAGTCACGATCGATTTTGATTGTATTTTATAACTTTGAGTTTTGAGTATAATATATTTGAAGTCGATCTATCAAAATATTCTTTTAAGCTTGATAGGTAGTACTCTTTCAAAGTTCTCTTGTGCCATTGGACCATTTCATTTTTATTTGAATGTGATCAAAATTTTCATTAAACTATGATGGATGTGAGGATTTTATCATTTTCTATATTGTATGGTGTTTGAGGTTCCTAGACCACTTCTCAAGAATTCTCCATATATATATATATATATATAGTATTTTGAATTTGATTGAGCCATAAATAATTGGATTCATTCATTTGGCAGTATCCCATATTATTTTTGATATAAAATATTCAAAGAAAATCATAAGCCAAAGAGGAGTACCACCAATAGGTAGGGAGTGGTCTAGGAATGGTCTCCCTAATGGAGCTCTTAAAAAATCCAGGGAGCAATTTTTATAGGGCAGAAGCCAACTCCAGGGCTATTCTAAAAAAACAAATCATTTCAGTAACGAGTTCCTAGGGAATTCCCTATAATGAACTCCCTAGGATCCTAATTCCAGATCGAATCAATCCCATAAGATGATTGAAATAAGTACAAAGGAAAAAAAACCCATTGAAAACATCAATGAGCTCCAAAACAAATGAAAACCCACTTACCTGACTCACGACTGGATCTAAACATGTCAATGCATTCAAGGTATCCAAAATCGCTTGAGAGAAACCATTGTGCTTCTATTTCCATTCTACTTCCTAAAAATACAATGATTCTTCTGCTTGGAATCTGCAGAAATTCTGGTATCACATAGAGAAGAAGTCAAAGAGAGTCCCTTAGAATTTCCTTGAAGAAATATCGTCCTAAGCAAAGTGAACTTGGCAGTTTCTCAACCTAGAATAAATAAATACTGACCTAAACAAAGTGAAATCGAAAATTTCTCAACCCATAATGTTCATTTGTAGATACAACTGCCATAATGCCCCATTCGTATGTATTGAATTCCCTTAAATTCATCTTCTTCATCATTGTTGTCTTCCATATACAGGTAAATTTCTCACATTTTCTTTATCTATTCATGTTCTTTCTTTGTTTAACTCAATATTTAGACCGTTTATTGTTTCCCATTCGCTATATGTATTTGTCTAGCAAGATAATTTAGAGTTTGTACATAAAAATAGATATAATAAATATATATATACATATACAAATTTATAAAATATTTTTATAAAAAATATTTTATGTAATATATAATTATAAAAAAATCAATATAGTTTATATATACTTAAAAATGAAATTATGTTGAATGAAATAGGATATATGTTCAATCCATGTAAATAAAAAAGTGTATACACATTTTATAAAAAGTATTTTTTATATAATATATTTTATAAAAATATCTCTTATTCACAATCCTCAATCCTAGGGTTGTAGTTGATAATATGATGCCACGAGTCAACTTCGGGCTACACGGTGTTGACACAACCATAAATAGTCGTCTGAATCTACATGCATACGCGTATCTTTGTCACTACCTGTAATTTGTAACAATTGGGAGAAATCTTTGGAAGTTTAGAGTTTAACAAGCAATTAACGACTTCCCATATTTGATTTGCAGACAAGTTGCATTGGTACAAGGCTTCACTATTAAATTGTCAAATTTTTGGGGTGCTCAAAGTTGGAAGGAGGCGTCAACAACCAGACGTACTCCATTGAATAATTTCAAGTGGCAAGGGTTAGATCTCATCTTTTAGAGAACCTCCACAACCGAAAGTACTCCATTGAATAATTTCAGGTGGCAAGGGTTAGATCTCATCTTTTAAAGAACCTCTACATGCCTTACAACAACAATAGAATAAGAGGAGTAAAAATGGCATTAATGGAAGAATTAACAACATTTGAGATTAACCACAGAGTTCAAGCTTTAATTTTTTGGGGAATTAATGACATTTATTGCCTTGTTTTAGCCTAAGCTATAATTTTTTTGGGTATTAACCACATATAGACTGTTCTTTTGGTGAAAGTTTTGATATTTTGGGGAATCAATTTCCAGGAATGATCGATCCATTGCATGTCAAAGGTTTGCAAAAATAGTAGTGGCCAAGATGCCGAGTTTGAGTTATTCTAAGATATTCTTCACCATAATAGGAGTATACCTAACACTTTTGTTGAACAAGACCAACTCAAAAGAGGAGTTTTTTTTTAAATGTATTTCTATTTTTCAAGGCAGTAATGCTCTTGTCTTTTACCATTTCAACTATTTTTCTTTAAAATTGAATGAGTTGGAATGTATATTTTTAAATAATCAGGGTTAATTATTGTGGTTAAATTATTGTCGGAAGATATTTATAAAATATATGCACGTGCAGATGATGGTTTGTGCATTTTTTTTTGTTGAAAACAACATTATTTCTGCAACACGAATTGCTCAGACCTCGTCCTCTGTTATAAGATGAAAGGATTTGTATGAAAAAAATGTTATAATGATGTTGAATTTTGTTTATAATTTTGATTAAGTCGGTTGGCATCAAAGTATGAGTTGATTCCTTTTTATTGTGGGTCGATGTCGGATGATGTTTGTTGTGTGATGTTTTTCATGTCTTGCAGGAACGAAGCTCATGGCGTGTTAGTTATGGCTGAAATGTTGAATAACCCTTTCTCATCCCCTCCATCATGTTGTAATTTATGATCAAAATTTGTTAAGAGATTGTTTGAGATGAAGATTTCAGACTGCAGATAAATCAATACTCAACCGCCACTGCCACCATGTGGAAGATTCCTCCCAAGTAGTAAAAGCACACCAACATTAATAATAAATACCTCAATTGTTGTGATTATTGAAAGTAAGCGGTGAGGGTAACGTTTGAGATTGAGATCAAATTTGGACAGGTAGAAAACAAATAGATAGGGATTTGTAAGAATGTGAATATGACATGGCAAGTGGTTTTGGTTGACAGGTTTTGGGATGCTGACAGGTTTCAGACAAAATCTCTTCCTATATACATGTCTTTGGCATAAAAATTCCATACAACATAATGTTATATGTTATAACATATAACGTAGACATATGTTCTGAAATGTAACATACTAACATACCCCCTTGATGGGCGAACATGAATGCCATGTTCTGACATGTAACATACTAGTATACCCCTTTGATGGGAAAATGGGGATGTCGAAGTGAATTGATAATAAAGTGCATACATGTAGGACAAGGAAAGGAGTTACCGTGGTAGGATAGACATATGGAATTAGTTAAAATCAGTTTAAAAGTTTTTGATGTCTAATAATTTTAGTTATACACTATTTTCCTCAGCTTGTATTTTCAACTGAGAGCATCGTATTTTATTTTCCTCCACCTATTTTCAGCTTAGAGCATCATATTTTATAATTACACAAGAGCCCTCTGGTTCCACCCGCACACACTTAGATGGGGTGATGCCATATAGAAAATTTTAAGCTATATGGCTACGACAATATTAAAATTGGCCAAGGCAATTTTCAAATCGTTGAAATGTTATCATTTCCTGGTATTTAAATTGCGATTTTGGTTATTTAAATCGATCCAAAATCCAAATTTTATTAATTTGTGATAAATGAAATTGCAATTTATAATGACAAACAAGTTCTTAGAATTTCGTAAAAATAAATGGTTTTGGATTGAATGAATACATGTTGTCATGTTAGAGGCCGTGCCGATGGTGAAAAGGAAAATCAATGCAAAACTAATATGGACATGAATACCCAAGCGTGTTAAGTCAAGGTAATGTGCAATAATTGTATATCAGAGTTCAGGTGAGTAAATTTGAAGAGTCATTCTTAATTTCGATGATGTTGAAAAATTAACATTTTCATGAGAGAAAAACTTGGTAGCAATGCCCTATATCTACTATTACTTGCCCATGCAAAACTCCAGGTGGATGACTAAATGTGCGAAGCGCATGAAATCATTCCAGGTGCATAGATCATGTGAGGGCCACTGCGGGTTCGACTTCAGGGATTAAGCGATTTTTTGGTCTTGGGGATATTCATGTCCCTTAATTTTCTTTCATTGGTACTAAGTATAAGCCTCTTTCTAGTTTCATTTTCATTTGATTCCATGAGCAAAGAGATACCTCTTCTCCTAACTTCATGAGTGAACAAACAACTCTTAACAAATACATATGAGTGTTATTCTTCACTATTTATTCTCTACATGGGAAGTTGAATTTGAATTGGTCATGGAAGTTGCATCAGTCATGGAAGCTACAGATGTAAGAAATCTAGGATCCAATGTTAAAGGAATTGATCCTGCGTTCTCTATGCATTAAATGTTTGAATCCCACCCAATTGATATGTGGGTATTATGTTAGGTTTGTGGGTTTTCATTGTGAAGGATGGAATTAGCATGAAGGTAGTGACAAAATGAAAAGCAGAGAAGATAATACAGAGAAGACGAAATTGGAAAAAAAGAAAGTGAAGAGCGCATTTCATTAAGGGAAAAGAACTGAGCTAAATAGGCTTGAGAAAATCAAGAAAATCAAGAAAAAATCGTACAACTGGCCATGACAACTGGCAGTGTACAATAACATATTGTTGAGGTTACTGATATAATTAACATTCTCTCTTAAACTCAACAGTTACAAACATCAGCACTGATAATTCCCAAGTGTTGTCTCTGAAAATCAAAAACGGATTTTCCTAGTGGCTTCGCGAAAATGTCTACCAGTTGATCTCGTGAGCCACAAAATTGAAGTGCAATGTCACCATTATTGACTAGCTCGCATATGAAGTGAAAGAGAGTGTCAATATGCTTGCTTTTCTTGTGAAACACATGGTTTTTGGATAAAGAAATTGTTTAAGTGTTGTCACAGAAGATAGGAGTTAGCTCTTTTTCTGTATGTGACATATCATTCAATATTGAGTTGGCAAGAGTTGTACCAAGATCTTGGAGCTTGATTTAAGCCATACAAGGATTTCGTCAAGCGACACACTTTGGTTGGATGCTCTTTGACTTCAAATCTAGATGGTTGATCCACATAGACCTCTTATTCTAAGATACTATTCAAGAAAGTTGACTTAACATCCATCTGGTATACTTTCCATTTGTGTTGAGCTGCTATGGGTAAGAGAGTCCTTACAGTGTCCAACCTTGCTACTGGAGAAA
>SNQJ01S0085740.1:5103-25807 GCA_010110895.2 Picea sitchensis | reverse complement strand
CCCACACAAATATTTGTTGAGCCCTGATCACATTACATGCATATAACCATGAGTTATGGTGGCTATAATCATTAGCCCCCCCATGCGGATTTAGGTGGAGGTTCTATTACATATCATATGATTGTATGCTAAGGGTTGAGGGCTTAGGCACTCAACCCTTTTCCCACCCAAATGAAACATTATATAACTTTAAATAAAATATGTTCCAATCATATGTTAAGTTCCATTGTGTGGCATCTTAGTTGGGGAGAAATTGTTAAGGCTTGGGGAGGTTATGGAGGTCGTGGGTTCAACCCCCTTCAACTCCATAATTTTACACAACTTAATCCAATATTGGCCAATGGGAGGCTACCACATGGCAACCTCTCATTGGATCATACATTCCACGTGTCATCACACAATTCGTCCACTTGTCAACCTGGAGGTACGACTTGCCAACTTAGTTACCAAATGGATATGCCACATCGCTACTGTATGGCCATGTGCCACGTGCCATTGCTGACATCATCCTGTGCTATGTTGATGTCACCCTTTGACCTTGGACCTTACCTATTTGAACCAGACTTTGAATACTCATAAATTTTGCATACGAACTCCATTTGACTTGCCGTTTGCACCATTGTAAAGTTGACAAAAAGATCTATGCATTGATGTTTTTTTTGGGATGATTTCAGATAGTTAATTTTTGAGAATTTATGGATCCCCTAGGATCTCTATGAGCATTCTAGATCCTCTTAGACCTCTGTGAGAGTTCCTTATATCCTCCTGGATTAAAATATGTGTTGGGATAGGTAGTGGTTTCAATGCCCTTGACTTCTTCACTATATCACCCTTGTTTCATTGGAAAGTTTCATAGGTTCCTACAAAATATTAGATGTTTTTTTTAATGCCTTCCCAAAATAAAAAAACACTTATCTCTTTCATAGGTTTTATGAAAGACAAAGTGACATGGTGTAGGTGATGAATCCAATTCCTCTAAGACCCTTTGTGTTAAGGTAGAGTTGCTTACTAGAACAATGTGCCCTTTATACCTCAATGTATCTGGTTGCCATGTATATCCTTTAGGAGGGTTGAGATCTTCCTAAATCCTTTGGATAATGTAGCACACTTGATCCCCTAATCCACATTAGGTTGGTGAGATGTTTAGAATTTCCTCTTTCCCCTCTAAATTACTCTTTCAAACCATAACTACCTTCTCCATTCTAAGCCTATAAGATAATTCTTCTCATTGGGATATTTCCAATGGCTATAACTATGCTAAAAAATAATCTCTGGGCACAAAGTTATTCCCTCTAGAAGTTCTTGTCCATATTTAATCACACCATCAGACTTCCACTTACCATGATCACATTTCTTTCTGCAGTTTGTAGCCCGCACGACTATTAGATTCCCCCTTTTGGGGAAATCCTCATCAAGATGTCACATTTTCACACTCCACTGTTTTCCCGATGGGTGCAGCCTGCAAGGCTATCGTATTCATCCTTGCGGAATATCCCCATCAGGATGTTAAATTACCATGCTCGTGAATATTCCCAACATATGAAACCTGCAACACCTTCAGGATTTTTCCATTGACCTCTCCCTTTTGGAAAATCTTCCTGAAATAACCTTCCTACAAACATATTCCTACAAGACTGTCTCCTGATCGGGCTTACCCATGAACTGAAGTCCAATTCCAGGCCGCCACCTAGCACTCCACTATAGGTTTTAGGAGGAGTGTTTTCCCTCTGTTGAAACACACATTAACACTGAGAGGGGGGGTGAATCAATGTATGGAACTTTTGGCTACTTTTCACACTTTCATAGATTAATTAAATTAACTTAATAAGATACATGCATTTCAATTAATTATTCATAAACATCTATAACACAAACTATATGAAGTAGATAAAATATCATTCTTTTATTTATTTAACTTGAATGAATACATATAAAATCAATCCTTTAATATCTTCAACTTAAATTGAATATAAGAGATCCAACTCTCTGATACAAGACCCAACTTGTACTTCTTATATCCAACTGAGAAATGAGGAATCCAACCCTCATAACAAGACCCAACTTGTTGATCTCAGATCCAACTGAGATGTGAGGAATTCAATCCTCATGACAAGACTTAGCTTGTAAACATGCAACAACTTGATAGAATGAACTTTCATTCAATCCAATGTAAATATATATATATATCCACCAAAACACCTTCTTCCCTTCATATTACTTTAATTATATAGTCCTCCAAAGGGTTCCACTTTGAAACAATGTGTCCTTTTGGAATGAAACATTGCACCCCTTCATTTATTTAACACAAATGATAACTTTTATTAATTGATTTTCGTACACCAATTTAGACAACTATTTTCGTATGAGTATTCTGAAGTGATGGAAAGGAAGTTTAAAATTATACGACATGGATTTTTTGTAGAACATGCCCAATTAGTCGACACACGAACAATTTACCCAGAAAGTGTGCTAGGTGGCCGGTACATGAGGTTCTTTGAAGGAAACTTGCCTAGATTTTCCTTTCATCGTCGGATGCCATATTAAATTCAGTACATATTACCTTTTCATGAATGTCTAAATCGACCTCCACATATCTTCTTTGTTGGTGATTATTTAAACTCAACTTGTAAACATTTTACTTGATGGTTATATTAAAATCAATTCTCTCTCAGCTGCTAGTCACTAAAGATTTGACTTGGTCTCACCCTTTTTCGTATTTTCTTCCTCATTCAACCGACAAACATATTTTTCGTCGACTCAACTAGGAGAAATTTTGATTTGAGTATTTCAATTCTAATCGACCCATCTTTCTTTAGCCTCGACCCGACTTGTATTTAATTTTTCTTTGACTTCAACCTTTAGGTTACGTCTTTCTTGGACTGAATCGACTTGGAAGAAAACCAACTTGAGAAATTCGACTTTGGTCGTCTTGACTTGCTTTGGCTAACTTGTATTTCCCGACTCAATTTTCCTTCGAATTTGACCTTCAGTTGGTCGACTTTTCTTCAAATCATCTTGAAATCGATCGACTTGTATTCTCCAAGTTCCATCAATCTGCAGGCTTGCAGTGGGCGACTTGTCTTTGACTCGTCTTCCAGTCAATCAACTTCCAGATAGTCGACCTTATTGTTTCTTGAATCGACTCAACTTGTGACTCGATGGTGTCAATGCTTCCTCACCAAACATCAATCATTGACATTCTGTCTCATCTCTGTACTCTTCTTCAATTGAGATTTTCTAAATCACTTTTAATGAACCATGTCTTATTAACTTCTTTATTTGTGATTTGTATTGATCCATATTGGATTATCCATTTACCCTTTTTATTTGGACAGTTTCTTCACCGTTTCTTCTTTTGTGCATGGATGTTAATGACACAATATCAACCTTATATAATATAGGATGAGTGTATCAAGTTCATACAATATATTAGTCAATATTATATTTCTACTGATATTCAAGTCACCTTCATAACATTATGTCCAATATTGAAAATGCTTGACATTCAAGTCACCTTCATAACATTATGTTCAATATTGACAATGCTTAACATTCAATTCACCTTCATAACATTATGTCCAACCTTCATAACAATATGTCCAATACTGAAAATTATTCTCAAACCAATCAATCAATGATACTTCACCTATTTATCAAGGTTGACATCAATGACAATCAAATTTCCAACAATCCCCCCCTTTGTTATTGATGGCAACCATAGTAAAGCAATATTACTTCCCTTGTGAAATGTATTCTGTATTTTGAGTCCTTTGAGATGACTTCGTTTTACTCTTTATCTCTCCCCCTTTGAAAACAATGAAAAGGGAATATTTCTCTTCTCCCCCTGAGATGATGCTCCCCCTAAGGTGATTCTCCCCTTGAGGTGATGATCCCCCTGTCTTTGTCCCATTTATTTTGGACCTTTTTTTTTATGGTTTATCTCTCCTCTTTTGACATTAGTGACAAAGGAAATAAATTTTTTACTGCTTTTCTCCCCCTGTGAATGTGCCAGCTGTTATCTCAATCTCTTGGGATGTTTTTGTTAAAATAGGGTTTTACTGTCTTCTCCTTTGTCATAACGGACAAGGGTGTGAAGCTTACTAATATTATTGATCTATTTCTTCTTCTTATTGATATTCTTTAGTTGTTTGATTCCAAGAGATCTTTATTGTTCTTTCATATCATTAATAACTTTCCTCTGTTCATAATCTCTATATTGATATATTTTTAACTCATTTTGTTGATTTCTTCTTTATATATTATTTGTTTTATTCATCACACTATTCTACAAACTGATTTTATTTTGAGAGTTCATCATCATCACCACTGTTTTTTGCACCATAATATTCTTCATCTTCTTCTTTAGAAATTCTTCTTCCTTGAGCTTCTTTCTTTTCATATGGAAAGCTCTGAATTTCACATTCCTTATTAGGAGCTTCATCCATCAGTTTATTGCTATCAATTTATTCATTTTTAGGTGCAATATATTCATCATCTTTCTTTCTTTTTTCTTCAAATTTTATTCTCCATATCTTTCCATAAGGCACTCTGTTTGATCAACTTTTATTTTCTACATTTGTCCTTTGAGATTTATCCTCTCTTCTTTTCTTCCAGAGTTCATTAGATTTCTTTACTGACTTGTATGGATTATTTTTCATGGGTTTTCTTCTTGATTTCCTGTAGTTTTGGGATTTGTGCCCAAACTTATCACAGTTGTAGCATCTCATGGTATGATAAAACTTTGTTGTGTGCCCAACATAATTGCATCTCCAACATCTCATTAAGTTATTGTACCTTCCAGAATTTTTCTTTTCAGGAATCTTTCATTCCAATGCTTTGTGACCAAAATTTTTACAAGAAAAGAAATAACCATTGAAGGTGTTTCCATACTTGAGTATGTTGTGACATGAGAAGTCTGTATTTTGATATGTTTCTTGTTTTTGAATTTTATAGCTTCCTCCTTTAAAAAAGTTCATGGTTTGTATTTGGTTTGTGATTGCACTTTTTCCTTTTGAGGAGGATAATCCTTTCTCATGTTTGTGAATGGTGTTCCACTTGCCACCTTCTTATTTCTTATTCTACCCAAGACCAATTTTATCATCGGTTGGTCTTTGACTATTCTAGATCTTATCCAAGATGGCTGAGATGTTATGGAATTTGATAGTTTCTTTTGTATTTTCATTCTTCTTTTTTAGGTTGATAACTTCCAATTCCAACATGTGACATTTTTCTTCATTTTTAGTCAATTGGATCTTCAAGTCTTCTTCTATTTCCTTAGATTCTTCAAGTTGAGTATTTATACTAATGACTATTTCTTCTGTCTCATCCAAGACTTCTGTGCATTTATTGGGTTTGTCATATTTCTTCAACTCTTCTATTTCTTTTGTTAGATCAACAACTTAAGTCTTCAATATTTTGATTTCTTCCTTGTTTTCTAGCTGAATCCTTTTGAGGTTGATGACTTCCAATTCCAGTGTGTGGCACAATTATTCCTTTTTAGTCAACTGGATCTTCAGGTTTTCTTCACTTTCCTTAGCTTCTTCAAGTTGAGTCTTTAGACTGTTTACCATTTCTTTTGTTTCTTCTAATTCTTCTGTGCATTTATTGAGTTTGTCATATGCCTTCAACTCATTCATTTATTTTTTTAGATCAACAACTTCAATCTTTAATCTATTGATCTCTTCTTCTTTGTCTTCTAACTGAATCTTTTGTTCTTTCTCTTCATGATTGTTAGATTGATCTAACTATTGTAGTAGAAACATATCTTTCTTTTGAAGTTTATCCAACTCTTCTAGAGTGCACATAGTTGTGAATTCGAGATTGTCAAGAGCATCCACATGAACTTTAATATATATACCATTTCCTGGTTCCATACAAATATCTTCTAATCCAGCTATAACATCAGTCTTAAGATTCAATATTTTTTCTTCAGTGATTACTGAGGTATGCATCAATTCCTTGATGGAGTTGTCTTCTTCATTGATGACTAGGGATTGCATAAATTCCTTGTTTGAGTTGTCTTCTTCTTTGATGACTGGGGATTGCATCAATTCCTTTTTTGAGTTTTCTTCTTTATTGATGACTGGGGATTGCATCAATTCCTTGTTTGATTTGTATTCTTTATTGATGATTGGGGATTGCATCAATTCCTTGATGGTATTGTCTTTTTTTTCTGTGTTTTGTACTTTAGTCTAATAAGAACTCTATAGCTTGAGCCACAATACTTTAGCAGAGGTGAAATGTCCCATATTTTCTTTGATTCGATCTGACAGTCCATTCTAGATTTCTTTTAATGCCATTGAATTGTTTTTCTTTTCTTCTTTTGCAGTTTTGGATTTTTTTCATCGAGGTAGTTAAGTACCAAGGCTTACTTACCACTGAGTCCCAAACTCTAGATCCTCTTGACTTCAGATATATTTTCATTCTTTCCCTCCATGAAGAGTATTCTATTCCATCAAATAAAGGAGCTTCATTTATGGAGAGAGCCATTTGTTCATCCATTTGTGTGTTTAGTAGGATCTTCCTTCCAGTGATTAGACTATTTTTCCTTGAAGAGACCTTTCTCTAATACCAATTGTTCTCTTCAGAACAATTGAGTGGTTAAACTGTAGTGAAGTAACCTGCTCTGATACCAATTGTTGAAAGACACACTGACACTGAGAGGGGGGGGGGTGAATCAATGTTTGGAACTTTTGGATACTTTTCACACTTTCATAGATTAACTAAATTAACTTAATAAGATACACATAGTTCAATTAATTATTCATAAACATGTCTAACAAGAACTATATGAAGTAGATAAAATATCATTCTTTTATTTATTTAACTTGAATGAATACATATAAAATCAATCCTTTAATATCTTCAACTTCAACTGAATATGAGATATCCAACTCTCTATTACAAGACCCAACTTGTGATTCTCAGATCCAACTAAGAAATGAGGAATCCAACCCTCATAACAAGACCAGACTTGCTGATCTCATATCCAATTGAGATGTGAGGAATCCAATCCTCATGACAAGACTCAACTTGTAGACAAGGACGAACCTGATAGAATGAAATTTCATTCAATCCATTATAAATATATGTTTATATCCACTGAGACACCTTCTTCCCTTCATATTCCTTTACTTATATAGTCCTCCAAAGGGTGCCACTTTGAAAAAATGTGTCCTTTTGGAATGAAACATTGCACCCCTTCATTTAATTAAGACAAATGGTAACTTTTATTAATTTATTTTCGTACACCAATTTAGACAAATATTTTCATATGAAGATTCTGGAGTGATGGAAACAAATTTTAAAATTCTACGACATGGGGTTTTTGCAAAACATGACCAATTCATCAACACAAGAACAATTTCCCCAGAAAGTGTGCGAGGTGGCCGGTACAGGTGGTTCTTTGAAGGAAACTTGCCAATATTTTCCTTTCGTCATCATATGATAGATCGACTTTAGTACATATTACCTTTTCCTGAATGTATAAATCGACCTCCACATATCTCCTTTGTTGGTGATTATTTAAACTCAACTTGTAAACATTTTACTTGATGGTTATATTAAAATCGGTTCCCTCTCAGCTGCTAGTCACTAAGGATTTGACTTGGTCTCACCCTTTTTCGTATTTTCTTCCTCATTCGACCGACAAACATATTTTTGGTCGACTCAACTAGGAGAAATTTTGATTTGAGTATTTCAATTCTAGTCAACCATCTTGCTTCAGCCTCGACCTGACTTGTATTTAAGTTTTCTTCGAATTTGATCTTTAGGTTACTTCTTTCTTGGACTAACTTGAATTGGAAGAAAACTGACTTGAGAAATTTGACTTTGGTCATCTTGACTTTCTTTGACCGACTTGTACTTCCCGACTCAATTTTCCTTCGACTTTGACCTTCAGTTGGTTGACTTGTCTTCGACTCGTCTTGAAATCGATTGACTTGTCTTCTCCAAGTTTCGTCAATTTGCAGGCTTGCAGTTGGTTGACTTGTCTTCGACTCATTTTGCAGTTGATCGACTTCTAGATAGTTGACCTTATTGTTGTTTGAATCGACTCAACTTTTGACTCGATGGTGTCAATGCTTCCTCACCAAACATACACCATTTGGATTCTGTCTCATCTCTGGACTCTTCTTCAATTGATATTTTCTGAATCAATTTTAATGAACCATGTCTTATTTACTTCTTTATTTGTGATTTTTATGGAACCATATTGGATTATCCATTTACCCTTTTTATCTGGACAATTTCGTCTTTTGTGCATGGATGTTAATGACATAATCTCAACCTTATACAATATAGGATGAGTGTATCAATCTCATACAATATATTAGTCAATATTATCTTTCTACTAATATTCAAGTCACCTTCATAACATTATGTCCAATATTGACAATGCTTGACATTCAAGTCACCTTCATAACATTACGTCCAATATTGACAATGTTTGACATTCAATTCACCTTCATAACTTTATGTACAACCTTCATAACAATATGTCCAATATTGATAATTCTTCTCAAACCAATCAATCAATGATACTTCACCTACTTATCAAGGTTGACATCAACGACAACCAAATTTCCAACACTCTCCCCTCTTCCTTTATCTCTTTTGGTATAACTTACACGTCCACTATATCGGATGGTGAGTGATCACACCAATAAATGGTCCATATCTCTATGATTTTAAGGTTGCACACTCTTTAACAAGGCCATTTACTCCTGATAGATCTGACAACTAAGATCAATTCAATCCAATGGTCCATATTAACCATGGAATTCGAAGGTGTTTGACTGTTAGCATTTCTTCACCATATCGACTTCATCACGAGAGGACACATGTCCTCTCCCACGTCTTGCTTCCATATGTCTATTCTAGGTTAATGTGAGGCATCCACCCATCTATAATCCACCTGTTTCTTCGGGGATTTGGGTTCCATTATGTCATAGGTCCATATCCGACCATCTAAAATTTTACATTTCAAAAAATTGCCCTTATCAAGAAATCCCATATTTCTAGATGGTCTTAGTTCCACCTCCCAGTTCCACCATCCAACCTCCATCCTGCAACCTACCACCGTGGCTTGTTGATATGTCTTTCCTTGCTGACATGCCACAAATGATGTGGCATGCTGACTTAGCATGTTGATGTGGCACTTCTGAAACCATATGATAATGTGTAATATGATGTGGCATCCCCTTCAACATGTTGACATGGAACTAATGACATAGCATCTAACATTTGGATTTTTCAATAAATGTTATTTTACAAGAAACTTCGGATATCTCTATCCATGGATGTTCGCTACTCTGTCTCACTACTCGATGCAAGGTTCCCTCGTTGGGTTCAAGCATCCTACCATCATGGCCCTACACTTTGGGATTTTCCACGGGAAAAATACCACATGTTCCTGCTGACGTTCCACAACTAACGTGGTATCTGGCATCCGACATCCATATTTTAAGTAAAGTCCCCTTTTTAATGAAAACTTGGATTTCTAGATTTCTGGATCTCCATGATGTCATTATCTAGATTAAGGGTTTTGATAGGTTAAGGTTCTGTATTGGCTCTCTATTATCTATTGGGTCCCGCATCCGAGATATTAACCTTTCTAATGGATAGCTTCATTTGAAGTACCAGATATATGCTACTAGGATATTCACAATTCCTATGATGTGGGTTCTAACTATTGGCCCCACTCCTAAGGTCTTAATTCCAGTTCAAGGATCTGGTCATGAGTTTTCTAAATGGATCCAAAATCCATACTTTTAATTAAGCCCCACTTTGTAAAACCGCTGGACTCTTGACATCTTGGATATCAAGGTTCCTCTTAGTCAAAATTCCACTTGATCTATTCATGTTCCTAGTCTATCTAGATATGACTTTTCTCCATTAACCCTGCGTAGAAATCTGACTGGTCTATCTACATTTCCTGCATACATGCAATTCTTTCTAGTTCACAAGGTTACTGGCAATAGGCCTTATATTATTTGTGCATACATTCGATAAAATTAACCAATATGGAATGATACTAACATACAAGACAAAATCACAAAGTCATACATTCATTCATTTTGTCCATAAATGCATACAAACCTAGAAAGAAAGACATGCACATTTCATTCAATTAAATCATAAGCTTATTGATTTTATTTCCTTTCATACGAAAATCAAATAAAACATATACACTACTATAAACACAAGACACATAGGAAGACATTCATTCTCTTCACAAGCATACATATTTACACATTTTACATAGCATAAAATAGAGTACAAGGGAGACTCATCTGTTATAGACTCTCAACCAACCAACTGATTGAGGGTGAGTTATTTTCCACCCAACCATAGGCACATATGCACTAGTCCTTTTAGAATATAATGGATGTTCTCATTTTACCATTGACAATATCACTATTGTCACCCAACCATAGGCCGAAGCCACCCTCCGAGCACCTTAACCTTAACTGAGAATCACTCTGGAAGAAAACCCTAGGCTAGATAGACAAACAAAGGGTAGCACACCTTTCCCCAAGGATAGTGCACCAACAAGAGCTGATCAGATAGTTCAAACCCTAACCAAGAGATATTCCAAGCCAAACGTGATCTGCTAGCTATAGCAACTGCAATGATAGATCTTCTCCAAACCTGCACACAAAATTGGGCACTGCAGTGCGCACAAGTGCTGCTCTGCAATTCTGAGACTGCCTATCGGAATGAAGACTGGCCTCCTGTATTTATAGTAATTCTGGCTAACTGCCTGGGCCAAATTCTCATTCTGGGTATCTGTCTGTTCAGTATATATTATTTCTTCAGGATAACTTCTTCTCTTGGAGGCTAATAACCTAATACAAATTATCTTCTTGAGCCGACAAGTCTTCTATGGTTATTATCCAAATCATTAGGGTTTCTTCTTGCTTCCCGGAGTATTCTATTCTTGTCAGGTTTACCTCCATGTGTANGTTTCTTCTTGCTTCCCGGAGTATTCTATTCTTGTCAGGTTTACACATGGAGGTAAATACCTCCCGCAGCTACCATAATATCAACACTCCCTCCTAGCTAGGGAGGTATTATTGGTAATGGTCTTGAGCACAAAACATACCATTCACCCGGTAGCATCAACATAGTTGTATAGACTATCTTATTATTAGATCATGAGCACCATCATCACTATTAGTGTCATCAACTGCATCATCTCTTGGAACCATAATCCATCTGAGTAATCAAACATGATGCTAAATAATTCACTCACTCCATATAGTGACACAAGAACCATTCTTCTAATCTAGACATATGTCCTAGAAGAAATTGATAATCATTTTCAACACTGTTGATAGTCTTCAAGGCAATTGGAACAATATCATTCAATAGAACACAACTGTGTCTATCCATAGTAGTACACAACTAAAATCCAGTGGTACACTACCACACCAAGTTCCACACAGGTACTTGATCAGTGACGTATAATCACAAACAATGGAACACATCCACCACAGTAGTATATATCTATTGTCTAGAGACATACAGTCTTCATAACAATCATCTGATATCAACTTGCACAGAAACAATGTTATGATATAAACTGAATCATCTGGGCTATTCTTCCACTCACATATGTGAGATCTGGAAGAGCATCTTCCCTCATAAAGTCAAACATCAATGATGAGCTATATGGACTATTGTTCTCAAGCAAGGAAGAATAATTGTCCTGATTTCTAAGCCTAGACCATTCCCCACCCTGGGCCATTTCTCTGACACTAGACAAAGTGTAACTTGGAGAGAATGAGTCTGCCCTAAGGAATGTTTGTCCTTGATTGATGAACCTGGACCATTCCCCACCCTGGGCCATTCCTCCGTCACTAAATAATGTGCATCCTGGAGAGAATGAATCTTCCCTAAGGAATGATTGTCCGGACCATTTCCCATGTTAACCACAAGAGGAAATGACTGTCCTGCACCAAACTCCAAAACAAACCATTCCTCATGTTAACCACAATGAGAAATCACTGTCCGGCGAGGCGGGCTAGTCTTCTTGAGTAACCCTCAAGAAGAGAGACTTCCCTAGACCACTTCCCATGTTAACCACAATGGGAAGTCGTTGTCTATGGTACATAAACAATCTGGACCATTTTATGAAATATAAAATGTCTGTCCGTCATAAATCTCAATGCACTTTTCAAACTGGAAAGAATCTGCTCATCCTGGACCATTTTTTGAACTGAAAAATGGTTGTCCATCAATCAATAATACATCAGTGCTCCCTCCCAACCTAGGAGTCATCTCTTCCTTTTTCAATAAGGAAGATGTCTCCATGAGCTCCGGCTTGAGTACACAATCTCTTTCATCTTGGATAGAAGCTTTACCAAAATGTCTGCTTATCTGCTCATCTATGGAGATATGTATCGAAGAACCACTTTCTCCTTTCTGGACTTTATCATGGATAATGTAATGCTTGATTTCAAATGTACTTTTGTCTGGAACACTGGTTTTCTATGAAGGATTCATGTAGCTATGATAAATAAAGTATATCATTGTTGGAAAACTGGAACATATCCATGTGGCACTTCTTCTGTCATCATGAGATTTGATCTTCTGAGTAATCATATTGATACAATATCTCTATTATAGAAAATCTTCACCACGCTTTTGTTGTGCACTGGAGGTTTTTCCACCAAGTTATCTTCTTCCATCTGCATACAAGGGTCTCTTTCTGGTATGCTTCAAAAACTTGAGGTTGCTCTTCATATTCTCTTTGATCAATTGCTCTGGAGAACAGTCTTCCCATTCATTTGATGTAGAACTTCAACCCATGGATATTGCAGTTGATATAAACACTCATGTAGAGGTATGTCTGGTTTATTGGAACAAGTAATCATCATAGTCTCCTCCATATGGGAGAACCTCTAGTTCTGGATCTCGCAATGCTTGCATATGTACACTATTCTTCATCGCAACTTTTAGTTCCTCTGCTTGATTGCTTTTATTGAGTTCATATCAGTTTGGTAATCTTGTGATTCTTAATATAGTGACTGGTTGTTTTGGCTTCTCTTTCTTTCTTGGAATCTTCATGTTCTTCCTGATGTTTTTCTTTAGCTCTTGGGTTCATGGAGTTTCTTATAGATTCCATGCCCTAAAGATTCAACTTCTTCCTTTCATTATAGGATCACGGATGTGGATGGACAACCAGGGATACTTTAAGGCTTCTCTTCGAAGAAGACTTCTTCTGAGTTTGAACTGAACACATACTGTATTTCATAGCTGCTACCATGGATATATACTTCATCATATTCAATGGATCATAGGTTTAGCTCCCTCCTAATCCTTGCTTCATGTATGAGTGCATATAATCATCTCCCTTCATCTAACAAAGTCCACACTTCCGTCTACAACTTTATTGTCTTCTGCAATATATAATCGACTCCCTCCATCTAACAGAGTCCACGCTTCTGTATTATTGTCTTCTGCAAAATGTCATAAGTCTTTGTAGTATACCTAGGGAGGTAATATGGGGTACCTAGGGAGGTACCCAATGGGAATGTAGTTATGTGTTATTAGTGGAAGTCATTTAATATATGAGAATGTGGTCATTCAATGTAAGGTGGACTAGGTCCACTATATTAATAAAGGCCCACTATGGTAGTTGGATGTAATAAATGTGAGAAGGCTCTCTAGAAGGTTCCATAACCCTAGGTACCCCATATTACCTCCCTAGGTATACTACAATCTTTCTCCAATTTTCTCTTGATCGTTGACTTCTTTCTGTCATTGCTTCTTCTAAGTCTTCATGATTGATTCTGATTTCGGCTTATCTTGTCATAGCTTCCACATGATTTGTTTGATGTGTTTTATCATTTCATGTGTATTATCTAACTTGTATAATGATAGCAATCCTTATCTTGTTTCTCTTCCATAGGTATAGTTCTTCTTGGAACATATTATCTTATAAGAGATAGATATGCAAGATATGTATAGAGACTATGTAAACAAGATATGTATAAGAAATAAGAAGAGTATTGTTACCTTCAGAAGAAGAAGTCTCTTTCATCCTGCTTAGTCTTCTTTGTAGGTTCCTCTTCTTCGACAAATGATGCTTCATGTTTCTCCTTCTTTTTCTTTAGCTTGGGACAATGATTCTTGTAGTGACCAAACTTTCGACAGTTGAAGCATTGTATTTCTGAAATATCTTTCTCTTGATTTGTCTTCCTCTTTGAACCAAACTTCCTTTTGTTCCTGAAATTCTTGAATCTTGCTGTGAAGGCTTGATCATTGTTCTTCTTTTGGGGTTTCTCTTTTTCACCGATCCTTGATTCTTCTTGAGAACAACAAGTCCAAAGTTCTTCAAATGTTGGATACTCCTTCCTTGTGTTCATGCTTGTGGAAAATGCATCCCACGTCTTGGGAAGACCATTGAGTACTATGTTTACCAATTCCTTCTCTGAAATGATCTCTTCAATAGCTTGTAGTTGATCTCTTAGCTGGGATATCCTCACAAAGTATGACGTTATGCTATCATCATCATTCATCTTCATGTCACAGAGCTCATTCTTTAGATTCATTATTTGTCCAATGTTTCTGACTGAGAAGAGGTTTGTTAGGGCATCGTAGATCTTCTTTGATGAGTCAAGATGGGAGATGTAGGGTATCAAGTGGTATTTTATAGAATCCACTATGATACTCATGGAATTGATGTCACCATCTTTGAACTTCTCCATAACTGCAATGTTTTGTGGTTCCTTCTCTTTTCCTTCTTCAAACTCTGGTTCCACGATCTTTCCTTTCACGATATCCATCACTTTATTCTTGGCAAGGATGAGGTTAATCCTTGTCTTTCATGCTCTGAAGTTAGAGGCTCCATCTAACTTGTTTTCTAACTTCATAGAATAATTGATGGCTTCTTTGACTTGTTCAAACCCTAGATTTGACCAAAAACTCAAACTTGACATCTTGGCTTGCTGAGAGTACCAGGAGATGCGCTAGGCTAGGGTGCACTGATCTATATAGAAATTAGATCAATACCTTCACTTTAAGGTGCCTCAACGAGAGGATTAGGGTTTCTGCAACTGCACCTGCTAGTAACCCTAGCGACAGTGCTATGGTGATTGCTCCTGCTAGAAACCCTAGCGACAGTTCTTCAATGAGCTTAATATCCTTACGGCTATGTTTCCTTCCAGTGGTTAGATTGAATGAAGGAGGTGTGGGCCCATAACCTGTTAGAATATAATGGATGTGATCATTTTACCATTGAAAATATCACTATTGTCACCCAACCATAGGCTGAAGCCACCCTCCGAGCACCTTAACCTTGACAGAGAATCACTCTGGAAGAAAACCCTAGGATAGATAGCCAAACAAAGGGTAGTACACCTTTCCCCAAGGATAGCGCACCAACAAGAGTTGATCAGATATTCCAAACCCTAAACAAGAGAAAGTCCAATCCAAACGTGATCTGGTAGCTGCAACTACTGTAACGACAACTCTCCTCCAAACCTGCGCACAAAATTAGGCACTGCAATGCACACAAGTGCTGCTCTACAATTCTGAGACTGCCTGCCAGAATGAAGACTGGCCTCCTGTATTTATAGTAATTCTGGCTAACTGCCTGGGATGAATTCTCATTATGGGTATTTTTCTATTCAATATATATTACTTCTTCTGGTCGACTTCTTCTCTTGGAGGTTAATAACCTTATACAAATTATCTTCTTGAGCTGACAAGTCTTCTAGGGTTATTAGCCAACTCATTAGGGTTTCTTCTTGCTTTCTAGAGTATTCTATTCTCGTCAGGTTTACACATGGAGGTAAATACCTCCCACAACTACCATAATATCAACAAGTCCTCTATGCAATATGGTCACCCCCATGCTAGGCTATGATACCACTATGGGATTATTCAGTCTCTCAAAGAAATTGAACATGTGAAGGCCATTGTCCTTCACATCAACCAATGGAAGAATCCCTCTATACCCACCATTCCTAGGGCCTCCATGAGGTTTAACATATGCTTCACCAACTAGATCATATCATCACAAGGGAGTCCTTTCCACTAGTTTGCATGCATCAAGATTAAGACCCTCTCAGTTCAAATTGGGTTCAATATTATTTGTTTAGTCTCTCAAGCTCTCCTGATCTTTTTTCATAGTTTTTTAAACCTCTATATTAGTATCATGTTCCTTCCCTTGTAGTACGAGCCCTATCTCCTCAAATTCTCTCTACCATCACTTTATTTTTCTTGTCGCCTCATGTGTCTCTTCCTTCCTTCTCTAAGAAGGTTCTCGACTTTCACATATCTTCTTTCTGTCTGAAGGAACTTGTGGGTCAATCTTGATAATTTAAATGGGTACTTGTTGTACCTTGGATGATAGTCCTCCATGCTTCCATTCATTGTGGGTGGTTGGTTGTTCAACTACCAACCCCCTCTCATTAATAGATTTATTTTGAAATTAGGAAAAAGGGAATTGACTGATTATTCCAAAAAATAGTTTAGAAAGGTGGCTTGGATCTCTAGCATGATGAACCCCCTTTATGCCCCTTCATTATTCCCTCTTGTGGTATCATGGCCAGTACTAGTGATCCACCCACCGGTTAGTTGGTTTGGCTTCCCTTGATTAAACAAAAATACATTTACAATGTTTAGATTACCATGACATGGTAATAATATCTTTATGATGATATATAAACATCACTAAGCATAATTTATTGGAAATTAATCAGGGGATCAAAATGGGGATGTTACATTCACCTCCCCCTTCAAAGGAACATCGTCCTCGACATTCTCTCCTCTCAACAACACCTACCATGTATTCATCCTTCATTTGCTTCAACAGTTTCATACTTTTGGTAGTCTGGTCCCTTCTATAATTTTGGAAATTAAGCTCTTGCCTACAACAATTTTAAAACATCATGCGTATTAAAACCAATTGTTTTTTTATGTATAATTTTTCAATAGTTTTTCATAATATGGATAAAAAAAATATACTTTTCAACACAATACTTATCTGTGCAATCATGGATCTGCATCCATATGGATAGCATGATTAGATTTCAACTCATTGTTTTTCCTTTATACATACCCATTACACTCATGATCCCAGTTAGCTAATAACATGAATTATTCAAGTCTCCTCCTCCTTCTAGTCGCTCACTTTCTAGTTGACTATGTCTGGCTTCATTCCTTTCTAGAAGAATAAGGGTTTAAGGTCTTCCCTCATCTTCATGACTCCCAGGTGAGCCATGTATACTTATCTGTGAGCCTTGTTTAGGATCAAATTCCTCAACTCGTCGTTGGGTGGTATGTAAATTCAAATTTTAAATATCAATAATCCGTCGTTGTCCATAGTAAATATTTCAAATTTTGGTGACATCATTGAGTTTTGTCTGATAAATCCTCTACCTCCTTGTACCAGTCATTTTTGTTTTGTAAAGTTATAATCTTTTCACGTAGATTCTTCTGAAGAGGCTTCACCGAAAAGATGCATGGTCTCCGACTCAATGCATACGCCACTCTGTTCACTATTCCTTTTATGTAAGTAATATCAAAATCGTACTCGCTAAGCAATTCCAACCAATGTTGTTGTCGCGCGTTCAAGTCGCTTTGCGTAAAGATGTGTTGTAGTCCACAGTGGTCTGTTTTTAGTTCAAATTTTCATCCAATCAGGTAGTGTCTCCAAACTCTCAAGGAATAAACAATAGCTAACAAATCCAAATCGTGCGTCGCATAGTTCTCCTCATTCCTTCTCAACTTCCTCGAGATGTAAGGGATCACTCGACCATATTGCATCAAGACTCCGCCTAAGCCTTCCTTTGATGCGTCAGTGCATACCAAGAAGTCTGCGTCCATGTTAGGGACCTTTAGTATCGGTGTTGTTGTCAATAGATCCTTGAGCCTCCAAAATGCTTCTGCTTATTTCTTGGTCCAAACAAACCTCTTGTTCTTCTTCTACAATTCTGTAATCGAATTTTCTATATTCAAAAAACCCTCGACGAACCGTCGATAGTATCCCGCTAAACCCATGAAGCTACACACTTCTAGGACATTTTTCGACACATGCCATTCCATAATAACCTCGACCTTTGTTGGATCCACATCGATACCTTTGCTAGAGATGACATGGCCTAGGTAGTGAATCTTCGATTGATAAAATGAGAATTTAGACAATTTCCCATACAATTTGTTCTCTCATAGACACTATAGTACCAAGCACAAGTGCTCGTCATGCTCCTCCATCATCCGAGACTAAATTAAAATATCGTCAATGAACACTTTGGACGAACTTGTCCAAGTATTCATGGAACACCCCATTCATTAAACTCATAGATACCCCTGGGGCGTTCGTCAATCCAAAAGGTAAAACAATAAACTCGTAATGTCCAAACCTCATCTTAAAGGTGGTCTTAGGGACATCATCCTCCTTGATCCGTAATTGGTGATATCCGGATCTCAAGTCGATTTTCGAAAACACCGTCGCACTCTTCATCTGATCAAATAGATCATCAATCCTTGGAAATGGATTTTGATTCTTGATCGTTTCCTTGTTCAATTGACGATAGTCAATGCAGAGTCTCCAAGACCCATCCTTCTTCCGTATGAATATAATAGGTGCACCCCATGGTGACACACTTGGACGTATAAGTCCTAGGTCCAACAACTCCTTTAGTTGCATTTTCAACTCCTGTAACTCTAGGGTCGACATCCAATAAGGCATTCTTGCTATCAGTTCAGTCCCTGGTTTTAGGTCTATGGTAAATTCCAATTCCCTCTTCGGAGGCATCCCAGGTAACTCCTCAGGGAAGACATCTGCAAACTCTCTCACCACCGGAAGGTGTTCTATACCTTCCAATACTCCCTTCTCATTTAATGTAAGGATCGCATAAAGATTACATCCCTTGTGCATGCTCTTCCGTAGTTGTAAGGAAGATATGAACCTCAGGGAAACTCCCTGGTTCCAACCTAAAAGCATGTGTCTCTGTCCCTCATCATCGACCAAGCTCAACTATTTCATATTACCGTTGAGTATTGCCTCATGAGATTCCAACCAGTCCACACCGATCTCGACGTCATGAGATCCTAAGATCATGACGTACAGGTTTTCCCTAGTGAAAAACTCTCCTAGGTTAAGGATACAGCCTGTAACCTTCCCTCCAACCTTTTTTTTGGATCTCTAAGCCATTTCTACAAATCTAAACTCATCCTATTCGACTGCCTTTACCTTAATTATTTTTAGTGCTGCCCCAGAAATGAAACTCTCGGTAGCACCTGGATCTATCAAAATAATAAGGGTCTGGTCAACGATGATACTTGACGTCTCGAGCACAGTCGACTGGTGCTCTACCTGACAGTTATTCACCGCTACAAGGGTCCGATGGGCCTTGCCCAAATATCCCACGGTGGTGGGTCCGGCTGATCCAGATACTATGGTCCTCTCCACTGGGTAGTCATGCTGGTAATGTTGCTCCCCACATGTCTAACACCCCTTCTTCGGTCCAGTACTCCTGGTACTCGAAGTAGAATTACATCGCCTTGCTATCCTTCCATGCCTCGATGGCTGATTCGTCTGCGACACTTGTGGACTTGAGAACTTATCCCTCTCGAGTTCTTGGTGAATGCTAACGGTACTGGCTGGGGAATGCTGTGGACTCTTAGGGGTATAGGTTCCCTGGCCTCATCTCAGTACAGATGTTGAATCAAGGCCTCTAACATTCCTTGGAAGGACCTTGTCATACCCTCATCATCCCTTACAACAATCGAATCCAACCCAAGGACTTGTTCCTCCCCCTTGGGGTTAGACTCCGAGGGCATCACACCTCCTTCCACAACACCACGTTGTGAACCTCTGAGGCATCCTCCAATCGAGATCACCACATGGACATGTTAAAGTTTTAAGTAGCGCTAGGTTATTACTCAAGGGTTTACTACAGTGGAAAGCATGGTGATCCACAGTCGCCAGGGTTGAACCCGCTTTGATACCATATGTAATGACCCCCGTCGTTATGACAACAAGTGACGCAAAGCAAGTGTGATTTTTTTTTTTTAAAGAAGGAAGGAAACAATGACAACAATTAAAAAACACAACTTGACGACGAACATAACACACGCCAATTAGGCAACAGACAACACGACCCAACATACTAGAACATCATGCAACTGGACGAAACATGCGATAATCAAATTGACAAATAAAATGACTAAGCTATGAGACAACATCAAGATCAACCAAATGCAACCAACATCAATGACATAGGTCACTTGAACATTGACGGCAAGTGAGGAACAAGCACAACAAGAGTTACAACACAAGAAACAACATAAATTACAATGAACATAACGCCCACATCGGGAAGAACATGACTCTGGATAGGTTATTCTTCACTTCTATAAATCGGGGTGTGTTATAACCCTAAATTGCACCACACATGCTTACCTAGCATCAGGCCAACTCATATTCCTTCATTGCCAAAACATCTGCTGAAAAACTCTTTGGAAATCCTCTTGTGTCAAGGCCCAGGTGCCCTAACCCATTACTACACACGTGTGCACGCTGGCTGGATCAATACAACCCACCTGTACCTAACAAATCATGAAAAAAGGAAAGTTGCCGATGGAACAAAAAGCTATGGGTCAGTTAACTAAAACTCCCGGCCATGCATGGCCGAGGGTTCGTCCAAAACCCTAGCTCCTTCTAGCCTATAAAAGAAGGGGTAGGGGT